>JAZKJV010008095.1:0-127500 GCA_037367405.1 Ottelia alismoides | reverse complement strand
AAAATTTGCCCAAATAAGGCGGGGGCAGCCATGTTGGCTGCCCCTAGGGGGCAGCCACATATGACCCATATATATATATATATATATATATATATATATATATATATATATATATATATATATAGGGTAAAATGTGTATGCCCCCTAGGGGGAGCTAACTTAGCTCCCCCCGCCCTTTTTTCACAATTTTTTTTATTTTTTTTGAAAATCTAAAACCGTGTAAATTCATTATTAAATCCCTATATTATGTCATTCAAATTTCATGCGAAACAGAGACTCCTACGACCTCCATCCAAACGGGGTCGATTTAAAAAATCCTGTTACCGTTAAAAAATTGACTGTCTGGATGGAGGCCGTAGGACTCTGTTTCACACGAAATTTTAATGACACAATATAGGGATATAGTGATGAATATTCATGGAAGAAATTTTCAAAAAAAAAATAAAAAATATGGAGAAAATGGGGCGGGGGTAGCTAAGTTAGCTACCCCCTGGGGGCAGCCCCATTTTACCCATATATATATATATATATATATATATATATATATATATATATATAGGTGCACTTGAATTGAGGTGGCACCTTTTCGTGATTAGGGAAAGGTGCCATCTTAGGCCATTAGATGATGAGTGTATGGTTGAGATTGAAACCACTAGGTGGTTTTCATGCCAACTAACATTGCTAAATTGGTGCGGATTAAATTAGTGCTAATTTAGTGAAATACACGTCATTGAACATCTATATTTAGTAAAATCCGAGAAGTTCACATTGTACTTTCTAGAAAATATGATGGGATAAATGCTTACATTTTGGAATAACTATTACGAATTTACGAAAGATGGATATATTTTACATTCATGTGCTGTAAATTACAAACATCGTAACCACTGATGTACGAAAAAAAGTTCAAATTCAGCAAAAAATGGCTTATTCTGTATAGTTGTGTTTCCTAAAATATAGGGAGCTGTGATAATGGCCTAATTAATTGATGTACACGTGGAAAACATTCCAACAATGATGGGATTTTTGTTACAATTATATTTCCAAATATATCGGATGTGACAAATTGCGAACACGTTATATATTCTACACATCATATGCATATTATTTTAGGGGGGTTTAAATATGAGGTGTATTTTTAGTTCGTAAATTAGAAAATACACGTCATAACACATGTTAAATCTAATTTCATCCAACATTCTGTGGAAGCAATATTTGTAAATTACAATTTTTTGTAAATTTTGTAGTTTCTTTTGTAAAATACATTTGATTTATTTTGAAAATTGTGTATTCTTGTTTGAGAACATTATGTGGGAGAAACATTTGTAAAATATGATATTATTTTGTAAACTTTGTGGTCTCTTTTATAAAGTACATGTGATTTGTAAAATAGATTGCTTATTATTAATGTATAAATTGTTTTATTTGTCCATCCAACGTGTTTCCCAATATCATGGGTCCATCGAAATTTGTCATCCATTGTAAAGTTTATGTAGATTTTGTAAAATCCACGCTCCTATTTAACAATTATGTGTTAATCTACAAAATAAAAAGGCAATTAGTAGTTTATCATTTATTTCTAAAAAAGGATAACATGTGAAAAATACATGCTGAATTGTAAATCAATGAATCAAAATGTAAATTATTCAAACAATTATGTAAATTAGTAATTGAAAAGGAAAAATATACCTTCATATCTGATATTTAATCCATCCAATTGAATCTGTAAATTTTATCCCTTTAGTATCTAATCCACAATTTATGAGATTTTATCTAATTTTATTTTTGTAAAATACAACACCTTCAGGGCGAAAATATAACAAGGTGCACAATCTTCTATGATAAAAATTGTTTATTGATAATGAGAATCTGAGACATATTCAATATATAAACAAATATTTACCATTCTTAATAAAAAATTTCTTTCTTTTAGATGATATTTTCATTCTCATTCCACATAATTTAATATATAAATAAAATGCAAAAGAAAAAAATTAAAAGTGTGTTGAACTCAAAAGAATGTAGGAGCTCAAACTTAAAAATGATTGAATATTCCAAAAAATATGACTGAACTCAAAAGAACAAAAAACATTGAATATTACAGAAAATATGATTGAATAAAGGCTCACATTTTGAAATAATTGTTATCACTTTACAAAAGATTGATGTATTTTACAATTATGTGCTATAAATTACAAAATTGTAATAATTAATGTTCGAAAAACACCCAATCATAATCAGTAGTAAATCAGGAACATTGATTCAAAAATAAAACAAAGGAGAAATACTGAAAAATTGATTGTGATGGAATCAAAATAGAAAGAAAAATCAAAATCCAAATAAAAAACAAAATCAATCTAACCTGGAACTTGATTAGTAGATGGATAAAAAAGAAAAAAACTATTAAGAACATGCATTATCTTCCATGCACAACCACCTCATGATGCTCCATGCATCATCCTCGTCGTCACCATGGACTACCATCATGACACACCATCATCATCTCGATGCACATCCGACACCACTACGTCGAGAGAGGACGGAGAAGTAGAGGGGGAACGAGCCCCCATCGAATTATGTTTTCGAAATTTCGAGTAATTGAGAACCTCGATTATGATGGATGCTATATTTAGAAAATAAATTCGAGTAATTAATGAACAACGAGATAATGACAGGAGTAAATAGAATATTTAATTTCATTTCTAAAAATAGTGAGTTGGAGGTTATTTGGATGGTGGTTTTGGGTTTAATGTGGTGGTTTTATTTATAGCCGTAAATCAAGATCTAATGGGTTTTATGGATTGTCATACCATGATTGTTGTGAGGTGCTACCTCAATTCAAGTTTTTCCTATATATATATATAGGGTTAAATGGGGTTGTCCCCAGGGAGTAGCCATCTTGGCTACTCCCACCCCTATTTTCTCCTCATTTTTTTATTTTTTTGGAAAATAAAAAATTGTATATTCATCACTATATCCCTCTAACATTCTATTAAAATTTCATCAGAAACAGAGACTCCTACAGCCTCCATCCAAACATGATCGATTTAAAAAATCCAGTGACAGTTAAAGAAAATGACGTCTGGATGGAGGGCCTAGGAGTCTCTGTTTCTGACGAAATTTTAATAGAATGTTATATATATGTGTGTGTGTGTGTGTGTGTGTGTGTGTGTGTGTGTATGGGTTAAATGGGGCTGCCCCTTGGGAGTAGCCATCTTGGCTACTCCCATCCCTATTTTCCCCTCATTTTTTTATTTCTTTGAAAAATAAAAATTTGTATATTCATCACTATATCCCTCTAACATTCTATTAAAATTTCGTAAGAAACAGAGACTCCTAGGCCCTCCATCCAGACGTCATTTTTTTAACGGTAGCAGGATTTTTTAAATCGACCCTGTTTGGATAAAGGTTGTAGGAGTCTTTGTTTCTGACAAAATTTTAATAGAATGTTAGAGGGATATAATGATGAATTTACAAAATTTTATTTTCCAAAGAAATAAAAAAATGAGGGAAAAATAAGGATGGGAGTAGCCAAGTTGGCTACTCCCAGGGGGCAGCCCAATTTAACCATATATATATATATATATATATATATATATATATATATATATATATATATATATATGGAAAAAATAGGGCTGCCCCCGCCCCATTTTTCGGCGTTTTTTTATTTTTTTTTTGAAAAATAAAACCATGTATATTCATCCATATATCCCTCCTACATGCCATTCGAATTTCGTCAGAAACAGAGACTCCTACGGCCTCCATCTCGATGGTATCGATTTAAAAAAATCCTGTTACCGTTAAAAAATTATAGTATATATATATATAGCAAAGCACATTTACAATACATGCAAATTTAAGCTTATTTTTGTAGTATTTTTAATATTATTCCTATGCGATCAATCTCCATATACCTTCAGAAATTTGGAGCGGAATTAAACGTAAATGTCTGATTTGTTTCTTGGTACCCAAGATGGGATGTATTTTTCGCAAATTAATCGTCGTCATAGATCCATTTTGTTATTATGGATTTCTGATCAATGTCTTACCTAAAGATCCATCCAGTTAAGATATCCGTCGCTGGAAGATTGACTTTATCTGGGTATTTCGGTCTTTCTAATATACGTATAAGGAAATGTATATACGACTAATTGACTTTATCTGGGTATTTCGGTCTTTCTAATATATGTATACGGAAATGTATATACGACTACGTGAAAAATGGTAATCACGTGCATGGGGATGGGTCTCCTTCACCAATAATATATCTCATGACTGACGTAAGAGATCAAAAGAGGACTGTTACGCACGCAATTGACCAGATCTTATAAATAAAACGTGAGTGCCACGTGCGTTTTCCAGCTCTATATATGAGATGTGAAGAAGCTCCCCACCCTCTCCCCTTCCCAACTTCCTAAACTTCCTAAACTTCCATCTCTCTCTCTACACCATGGCGAGCTCCGAGGCTCTCCTACCGCCGGGGTTCCGCTTCCACCCCACCGACGAGGAGCTCATCCTCCACTACCTCAGGAATAGAGCCGCCTCCCTTCCCTGTCCCGTCCACATCATCGCGGAGCTCGACGTCTACAAGTTCGATCCATGGGACCTCCCAGGTATGCCTGCTTCCTGTTGGCATGGGATCACCAATTATCCCTTTCCAGACTTTAACGTATGTGCGACCTTGGATGCAGCAAAAGCCGTTTTTGGAGACCAGGAGTGGTATTTCTTCACACCGAGGGATCGCAAGTACCCCAACGGAATCCGGCCCAACCGTGCGGCGAGATCCGGCTACTGGAAGGCCACGGGGATCGACAAGCAGATCCTTACGAGATCAGCTGCCGGAAGGAGCACGATCGCCGGGGTGAAGAAGGCGTTAGTGTTCTACGTGGGGAAGCCTCCGAAGGGCACCAAGACGAATTGGATCATGCACGAGTACCGCCTCACCGGGGCTAACAGCACGACCAGACCCCCGCGGCCTCCGAACTCCTCCATGAGGGTAAGCCATCTCTGATAGGATGTCCAGTAGTCTTCTGACCAGAATTGACAGAGCTCGAGCTCCAACTATAACAGCTACGTTAAAGATCTAATTAAACCTAATTTTGTGAAGCAGAATATTCCAACAGGAGTCCATCTCTACGATTAGCTTCTTTGTGGATTTGGATCGTAATATGTCCTTCAAGTTTTGATTAAACAATATATAGTAGGGCATTAGGGGGACGGCCGGACGCGACCAACTTTAATTAGCTTCCAAGCTTTCCTTGATAACTATGTTACCCGTGGGATCTTAGAAGAGTCTTGGATGAATTCCAGATCCATTACTTTATAACATGCATGTCAAATACCCGTTAGGAAAAAGGTTAGAGGCTTGCAGAAAGGGACTGTTTCCAAACTTTGAATACATCTCTAGAAGATTAAAGTCTGGATAAAGATCTAATCGTAGTGTTTGCCGTGTGGATTTCTCTGTCATTAAATACCTGTAATCTTCATTGGTAGATATATTTATACTCAACAAGCCATCCGAGATATTCAGATGTCATATGGTTGATCGAATCCAATATAATTAAACAGTAAATCAGTTTAAATAATCAAGAACGTATTTTCAGCAAAACTTATATGTCATTCGCTCCATCGTTTTTTTTTTGAGGAAAAAAGGTGTCAAACCGTGAAGGTAGACACCCAAAAACTTATATTCACAAGTTAAGTACAAGGTTACAAAGACCAAGACTCATGTAGGAGTCTGGCATGCTCTATTACACTTTCGATACAAAATCTTTTCCCACGAAAAATAGTTCCATTCCTTGCCAACCAGATTGCCCATAGAATAGATGCTGCATGTTGCTTCTCTGCCGTTGTGCGAGCTCCAATGGACCCCCAGAATTCTATAACCCCTGAGGATGCGACTGCAGGTAAGTTGACCCCGGCCCAAATCTGTCTCGAAGAAGAACAAAGAAAAAACAAGTGATTAGCATCCTCCACCTCCTCTCCACACCGCAAGCAAGAGCTGTTAGCCCCAAAGAGACGGGCCCTCCGAGCACCAGTCATCACCCGCTCTCTCCCGAACAACCAGAGGAAAACTTTCACTCTTTTAGGAATCCTCCAAGACCAGATTTGCCCTAATCTTGGTATTGTAATTCCCGGATCAAAGACAACGGAGGCATATAAGACCTTGTAGGCTTTCTTCACACTGAAAGCACCCTCTGACCATATCCAATGACTAACCTCTGCACCATCCCTCAGCACGGGATTTAGATATGGAGAAATCTGGGGAAGCACCGCACACACTCCACGCCAAAAATTTGAAGGTTTTGCCAATCTACTGGGACGCCACTCCAGGATCTCTGTCACGCCATAGATCTTTCTCAATAGTGTACATAAAGTGTCTGATCCATCACCCCAAATACGAGTGACCCACTTCGCCAAGAGTGCCCTGTTCATCACCTCAAGGTTTAGGACTCCTAAACCACCATCAGCCTCAGTAAGTGTCACTACCTTCCAAGCAACCAACGGAGTACCAGCCCAAAAGAATCTACGCATCAAATTCTCCAACCGACCCCGAATCTCCACTGGGAGCAAGCGAGAAGATAGAAAAAAGACAGGAATCGCGGAGAGGACCGACCTCAAGAGGACTAAGCAGGACCGACCTCATTCGCTCCATCGGTGATGCCTTAAATGTGTCTGCTTGCGATCAGTACCGGTAATTCAATCTCAGAAAGGACATAGAATTGCATCTCTGTTTACTATAAGATAAAAACAGGAACTAGATTAGATTGAATTTATAATTAAAATCATCTAACATATATATATACGTGAATGCATGTGCAGCTGGACGATTGGGTTCTCTGCAGGATCTACATGAAGAACAACAACTCTCCTTCATATCCAAAGGCACAAGAGGATCTGGCCATGGAGCCTGATCAGTACTTTCCCCTCCCCGCAAACCTCCCGCAGCAGAAGATGGAGCAGCCACAGCACGACGAACTCTCCGTGCTCCTACCCGATGATCCCCCGGGCACGTCGAGAGATGCGGACCTCTTCTCTGTCGTGAAGTCGACATGGAACGGCCCGGGACAGAACGGGAAGGCGCTGTGCCGCAGTGAGGAGGAGAACTGTGGTGTGCTGTGTGCTGACGGAGCTGATTACTGGAAGATGCTACTGATGAACAGCCATTTCTAGGGTTTCGGGATGTCCATGGAAGAGGGCTGCTTGAATGTTATTCAAAGTATTAGCTTGAATACCATGGTGATGGCTGCCGATATTGGATGGGATTTGGGTTGTTGTCATTTGTTAGAAATCAATTAAGTTTATTGCAGAGATGTAACTTCAATGTGCACTGTACAATAGTATAATAAACTTGGAAAATATATTAGTTAGGAAGGTACGTAAAGGTCTTCCTCATCGAATAAGATATGTTGTCTTTCTTGTTTGACTTTTATATGTTAAATTAAATGTTCTTTTATCTTTTTCGCACATGTAATAAAGTAGTGAGAGTGAAAGGGGCCCTTCGTTAAAAGCGTTGAAGTCCGATTTAGTCTGGTCATTATCCCTAATCATTGCTGATATAACGGTAATGAAAAATATTAATCAGAAAGTGAGCCTCTCTCTTTAAAAAATGGTTTTTACGCTTGTGTCCTTAGTTTTTTCAAATCAGGTTTATAGTTCTAAGTTCTAACTTTTTGCGATTACGTTTGTATCCTTATATTCTTGTAAAATTCACACCAGGGTCCTTTATTTTTATACATGAGCCATTGATGTTAATTTTGTAAGAACGGACATAAGTGTAATTGTAAAAGGAGGAGGAACATAAACATAAACAAATTACTCACGTCTAACTGTATATGCAAATTAAATATTAACGAACTTTTCTAGGCCCTCCTGTGGGCGATCTAGAGAGGAAGAAATGACCTCATTTTCAAAAACTAGAGGTTTTATCCACAGAATGTGTACATCTCTTCATCATTTTTGATCCTCCAGATAGTGTAATAAACCATATTTTAAGTAATATATCACACATGCGGTGAATCCCAACTCGAGATGTCACCCTCGCATTATTAAAAAAACCGAACTTGTCTAAGGTGTGGGTTTGGTTTGGACCGGTTAAGGTAAAGTTTTATTTAGGTGGGATTTGGATCAATCACTACAATAAAATAGATATATAGTGACGTTTTTCTTAAAAACCACTACTTTATCATTTGTTTTTAAATATATAATGATGATATTATTCGCTTCTAGGTTTTATATTTGAAGTTAGCAACAAATGTAATATTTATCATAATATCATTAGCACAACAATTCGTATATCAACATTTAATTGTTACCATTTTTCAAAATTTTAACTAAAAAGCATGTAAATTTGTGTTTTATGTTTGTTTTGAGGTATTCTCGAGCCTATATTCTGTCACTAGACATATAAAACGAGGAGTACCGGTGAAAACATAGATGTGCTAGGAATTTAGATATTAAGTCAAAGAAACATGCACCGAATGTATCGATTTGAAGATAATAAACTTAAGGGTGTCATGACCTTGTGGAATTTCGGGTACGACTAGTGGTTTGTTCAATTCGAACGTGTTGAAGAAAGATCCACGTATACAAAGACATTTCTCCTATGACTTAGGCCATCGCAAATGTAGCAAGTAAAAACGTCCATGCAAATACATAGGGAAACCATCTATGAATCATGGTTTTTTTACACTTGTGCCTTTAAAATTATGCAATTACAATTATGTCCTTGCCTTTTTTGCGACAACACTTGTGCCTCTATTTTCTTACAAAATCTACGTTTCTGCCTTTATGTTATTACACTTTTGCTCCTATTTGACCTCAACAAAAGGGAAGAACTGATGAATATATGAGCACAAGTGTTATTGCGAAAAAGATAAAGATGTCACTATAATTGCATAATTTCAGAGGGGCATAAGAGTAAAAAAACTCTCTTGAATCACTTTCATTATAGAGTTATGTTTCTGCCGGTCATCACATTTTGGTGAGTAAAGTGTAGGGTTCTCAGGCAAGGTTTTAAAAATCGAACCGGACATCAAACCGTGCAAGTATCGGTTTTTGTTTTTTATGGTCATACCAATAAGACCGACCGGTCGAACCGGTGATGACGTCAACCGTTCATAAAAACCAGAAAAAACCGAACCGTTGTACTGTTGATTTGGTTCATATGATTTAACCTGATCGAACCGAGTTGAACCGGTAGTATCATACAAATAAATATGAAAAATGCTACTACATCATATCTTTAAAGGATCTATTTACTCATATCCTCCCTAGTTTTTCAGTAACACTTATAGTCTTTTTTTTACAATTGTGCATCCTTTGTATTTTTATAAAATGGATAGTAGTCACATTTTATTAGTACAAGTGTGCTATATTATACCAACATAAGAATAATATTGTAAATTTTTTTAAGAATATAGGAGCACGAGAGACATTGCTAAATGCTAAGGGTATAAATGTTATTAGAAAAACTAAACAGGGCATAATAAACATATTTTTGTAAAATTCATGTATGCGTGATGCATAAAATTAACAGTTTTAAAATTATTTAAACTTTAGTTAATAATAAGTATTTCTAATTTATTACTTCTCATAGTATAACTATGGCATATTCTTCCTTTGTTGTTGTTGGAAGTAGACAAACATGTGCGATATGTGAGACGAGAGACCATGCTTATATCGCAGGAAGTGAGAGGAGATAATGTGTCATTGACGAATGTTTTTTTTTGAGGCAAGAAAATGGGGAAACACGCGTTGGTGCCCGCCCCATTTATTTAAAAAATAAAATTATAACAACCAGGACTCGAGGAGAGTCCGAGCATGGTGGACTACATTTTCAACATAAAACCTCTCTGAGCGGAAAATTACATCATTCCTGGCACGCCATAAAGCCCATAAACCCGCGAACGACAATAATCTCTCCTCATTTGGACGGAATCGAGAGTTGAGAAGAGATTCCCAGAAAGAAGACATATTGTTTTGATCAATCCAAGCCACATCCAGTGCCCGCCAAAAATCTTTCACCTTTTCACAACCAAGAAACAAGTGCTCAATGGATTCAGCCAACGACCAGCAAAGAATGCATGTATTATCCTCTGAGCGGTAGATGTGGGCACTTGTGAGTAATCTCCCATGTCTCAGCAACCAGAGGAAGACTTTAATGCGTGACGGAATCATTAACTCCCAAATCATCCTGCATCCTGATGAATACCCATTCATCACTCTTTATTCTTATATTTTAGCTACAAAAACCTTTGCAAATACATGTAGATATATGTAAATATCAATAATTACCAAAAGCATGCATTGTGTAAAAACCTATAATTAGCATGTTTTTTGTGCAAAAATAAAAGAATAAAGATTAAAAAAAAAAGAGGGAAATATTTAGAATAAATATTGAGCAACCTAACCCAAGGGAGGGCTCAGCATGGGCCTGACCGCATAAAAGCCAAAGTAGAGGGAGATAGGGGCTCTAGTGTAAATATCTATATAAATAAATAAAATTATATTTTCCCCACCCAAAAATTATGCTTGTACATATTTTTATATATTTAGAAAATATTAAAAACAAAATAAAAATTTGAAAATTAAAAAGATCAAAAATACCCTTTCACCATGTACATAGACCATGCTTCTTTATTTATTTAACCTTGTAAATAAATAAAATCATTTTCTAAACTTTTTGTAAATATTCTATGCTATATATTGTAAGTAAATAAAACAAAAAGAATCAAAACAAAAATCAAATAAAACTAACAAAATTAAAATTACAAAAATATATTGTACAAATGTCATGTATATAGTTGTACATAACTATTTATTTCACCTATGTATATAAATAATAAAAACAAAATAAAAATACCCTTTTATCCCTCATTTTATTCTATAAATAAATAAAATATAAAATAGGAATAAAATTGTACAAAAATAATAATTAAAAATCAAAAATAAAAAAACTACATAATGTAAATATACCTATATATAGCTACATAATGTAAATACCTCATTTTTATTTCCAAAAATTAATTAAAAATCACCAAAAAATAGAAAAAAATAAAATAAAAATATTTCATGTTGAAAGTTTTTGCAAAATCGGCCATTTGCTGCCTTATTTTTGAGCTTCAAATCTTGTCCACGTTGCAGCATCTCATTGGTCCACGGGGGATGTTGACCCCCGGTCAACTCCCTCCGCGGACCGTCTTCTCCAGCGGATCTCGCGCCCGACCCGTTTTCTCCTCTTTTTCCGCGCTCGATCCGCTCGCCTTCTCCGCAAACCCCGGGTCCTATCGCTTCCTCGTACATCCGACATGACCGCCGGGGTATCCGCATTGGGATCCGCGCTTCTCACAGCCCTACCCGACCAACCCTAGCCGGACCCGCATCTACTTAAATACCGAGCTCCGCCACCTGATTCTGCCATCTTTGGCTAATCCGTTCCACCCCCAGTGAGCTCCAGTGCCCGAGCGTGAGTGACAGCTCGCTCCAGGTGCCGTCGCAGCGAGGAGAGGGGCCGGATACCACTGATCCGGCGAGTTAGCACCGCCGTGCTCCGCCTAGAGCAGGAGCTCGAGCCTCGGGCCGAGACAACCCTTGAGGCCACGACCAGGAGCTACCTCAGCTCCAGCATAGTCTCCTCGACCGCCCAGGTAATCCCTTAGCTTCTGTATTTAGTCTAATTTCCCATTTCCCCCAAATCGCTCCGTCCCCGTTCTTCGTCGATTCCGACCACCTCGCGTACCCATTCGATCATCGGAATCCATATCCATCTCCGCCTTCCCTCCGCGCACCTTCTCCGCCCCTCCATTCAACCCAGCTCGCACAGGAGCTGGGATTCGAATCCCCTCGCCGTCGCTTCGCCGGGGTTCGTCCGCACCGACGCACACACCACCTCCACGACGCCTAACCGGGTCGAGGCACTTTGCCCTCGACCCGCGAATCTCCTGGTTCCATTTGCAGGTCAGTGCGAGCCCATCTGAAGGCTCGAGTCTTCCAGGCCAGGAGCTCTCCTCCGCCGTCCTTGCCGGAGCCCTCTAGGGCTCGGCTGGGCCATCGGAGACCACCATCAGCTGCGGAGCTTCATCGCGCACCTTCTCCGATCTCCGGAGGCAGCAGGGGCGGATCCCAGCACTCACACGAGGCCGGCGAAAGTCGCCGGGCACCTGTTCTTCGAGGATCTTCAGCCGCCGTCCGATCAGCCTCGACCTCCAGTTTTCATCTCGTCCATCCATTCTCGGAGGAGCAGTCACCGCCCGATCATTCAGAGGGACGATCTGGACCATCCAAGCAGAGAGAGAGAGGCGCCAGCCACCAGCGTCCATCAGATCTTCCACGTGCCCTCTTCTCAGACGTCGATCAGGCCCACGTGCGAGAGGAGAAAGGCGCCCGCGTCCAGACCCGTCGGATCAGCCACGCGTCAATCATCCGGCCCTCGACGTTAAATAAGGGGTAATTTGTCTTAGGCCCCCTCTTAGTTTCTGCATTTTGCTTCAGTCCTGTAAATATCTAAGTACGTTGTGTAGTTTTAGGTTTATTTGCACATTGGACCCTGCGCTTTAGTTTATTTGCATTTATACCCCTGCCGATTGTGAGCCACGTGCTTCGTCACGTGTATTTCTGGGTTATTTGCATCATTTGTCCTTGTAGTTCTGGTTGTTAATGAATGAATGAAAACTTTTGAGTATTTGCATCTATGCCCCTGTGAATGTTTTAATTGCGCATGTGCGCTTATTTTAGGGTAATTTGCATTTGTGGTCCCCGGACTTTTGGTACGGGTTACCAATTAGTCTCCGAACCTTAGTTTTATTACATATAGGTCCCTGAGTGCCCCAAGCACGCGCTTGGCGCGTGACTTCTTGGGTTAATTGCACCAGGACCCCCAGAACTTTGGGTATTTGCACTTTGGTCCCTGTGCACAGTACCCTCTTGTCATTTTTGAATAAAACATCAAATCACCTCCAAATCCAACGAAAATTTGACACATGGCTCCTGCCATGGTGTAGGATTTTTGTAGATTTCTGAGGACATTTCTGATCTTGTTTGCTATTTTTAAAAATTCAAAAACATCTATTTTTGGCACTGTTCAGTTTTAAAAATCACAAAAAAATATAAAAACCCCCCAAAAAAATTCTGTAAAAATTAGGTACTGTTTATCTTGTGTCCCTTGATTTTCTAGCCAATTTTGGCTATTTTTCATCACTGGAAAACCTTAAAAACTTAAAAAACCCTCAAAAACACATAAAAATTCCAATAAATGCATTAAAAATCCAAAAACAATAATTTTGGTACTCAAATTTTCCTTGTTTTACCTAGTTTACAGGAAAAATACCTCCAGATCCTTTTTAGGTCCTTAGATATTTTATCTGGGGATTTTGGGCCTGGCTGGACAGTACCTTGCATTTTTGCTACTGTTTGATTTTTAGAAAATAAAATACACATCAGAAAAATTCCAAAAATTCACCAAAAACATTAAAAAACATAAAAACATTTTTGTCTGAATTTTTGCTTGCTTCTTGATGCATTAAATAATTTGTTGAAGTGTGCTTACTTTTGCTTTTCTTATTTTCTTCACATATTAAAAATTCCAAAAAAATTTAAAAACAATTAAAAACCACTAAAAAAATGTTTTCCCTTTTTTTTCTGATTTTTTTGACTACTTCGTAGGCCTTCGGCCAATCCGTGCTCCTTGAGTTCGACCCTGGGTGATATACCAGGTTAAACATATAGCAGGACCACTTCCTCGCTTCGATTGATTTTATTGCTATTAGTGGTTCGATTTTTCTTGATTGACTTAGCCTGATCGCTTGGGTCGCAACGACCCTATTTCTGTACCTTATACCCGAGTGGTTAGGCTCGTCATCAGAATGGCTCCAGACATGCAGATGGTGGTCTACCAGCCGGATCAGCCTCTGGCAGTACTGCCTCCAGACCCCTTCGATGCAGAGCCGTTGATGGATGTCAACGGGATTTGGTATGACCGCCCCCAGCCTGGGATCCGACGAGACCATCCCGGATTCAGGTGGGGGAGTGGTGGTGCCCAGCCCCAGCAGCAGCCGTCAGGACAGGGAGGGCAGTACTCCCAGCAGGGAGATCATCACCAGTCGCAGCAGCAGCACCCAGCACACCAGCAGCACCAGCCATCATCCTTCGGTCCTCGTCCCTATCAGCAGCAGGGACAGTCGTGGAGGCGTGAGCAGCAGGCTCACCCGATTCAGCAGCAGCACCCGTCCTCATATCCATCTTACCATCACCATCAACAGCAGATCCAACAGCCTCACCCACAGAGAGGCTACCCGTCGGGCTCCCACGAGAGCCCCGCTTTGGATGACATCGCCCGCCTCCTCACGGACCAGCAGGCCACATTCAGACGGGAGATGGACGAGTTCCGCCAGGAGATGCAGGACTTGGTGAGAGGGAAGGCCGCCATTCCAGCTCAGATTGAGCCGAACCCGAACAATCTCAAGAGGAAATCTGAGCAGGTAGTACATACTGAGTTAGCCACTCCTAGTGACCCATTTGATGATACATCTTCGGATCTATTTGATGCTGATTTTGTCACACTTAGGAGCGGTAGGACCCCAACAGGCGGCGGCGCCTCATCTGAGCTTCACCACGAGGATACTTCAGAGGCGCCACATGAGGAGGAGGAGAGCGGTACTGAGGCCGCTCCAGATGATGATGGTGGCACTGATGCCACCAAGGATGCTGATCCTACCGGCGGTACTGAGGCCGCCGCTTCACCAGTTCGAGGAGGTGGTACTGACGCCACCAGTAGAGCCGAGCCAGCCCACGGTACTGATGCCGCGAGACGTCTACTATCAGCAGCAGCAGCAGAGCCAGCCCGTGGTGGTACTGAGGCCACCGGTGTTTGTACAGATAGAGATGTTGTCTTTCCTCGCATTCCTGTATCTCAGAACTCTGTTATGAATAAAGGAAAAGGTTTACTTTCTTCTGGTCCCACTGTGGTGCATGATGTATGTGTGGATCCGGTCCTTGAACCGTCTAGACCTTTTCCTAGTCCTTCATCTGAGAAGGACCCTGTGATCCCCTTCCCTAGAGCCCTTCAGATGGGGAAGGGGAAGAAAAAAGAAAATCCAAAAAAGAGAGAGCTTGAGGAGTTCAGTGATGAATACCCATTCATCACTCTTTATTCTTATATTTTAGCTACAAAAACCTATGCAAATGCATGTAGATATGTGTATATAGGAATAATTAGCAAAAGCATGTATCTTGTAAAAACATATAATTAGCATGTTTTTGTGCAAAAATAAAAGAATAAAGATGAAAAAAGAAAAAGAGGGAAATATTTAGAATAAATATTGAGCAACCTAACCCAAGGGAGGGCTCAGCATGGGCCTGACCGCATAAAAACCAAAGTAAAGGGAGATAGGGGCTCTAGTGTAAATATTTATGTAAATAAATAAAACTGTATTTTCCTCACCCAAAAATATGCTTGTACATATCTTGTATGTATTTAGAAACTCTTAAAAACAAAATAAAAATTTAAAAATCAAAGATGCAAAAATATCCCTCCACCATGTGCATAGACCATCATCCTTTATTTATTTAACCCTATAAATAAAGGTATTTATTTTCAAAACTTTTTGTGAATATTCTATGGTATATTTTGTAAATAAAATAAATAAAAAGAAACACAACAAAAATCAAATAAAAATAACAAAAATTAAAATTACAAAAACATATTGTACATATGCCATATACATAGTTGTATATATCTATTTATTTCACCTATGTGTATAAATAATAAAAATAAAATAAAAATATCCTTTTATTCCTCATTTTATTCTATAAATAAATAAAATATAAAATAGGAATAAAATTGTACAAAAATAACTAATTAAAAATCAAAATCAAAAACCCATATATAGTATATATACCCATATATAGCTATATAGTATAAATACCTTATTTATATTTCCAAAAATTAATTAAAAATCACCAAAAAATAGAGAAAAATAAAATAAAAATATTTTATGTTTTACGTTTTTGCTAATTCCATCATTTTCTAGCCTAAAATAAAGAAACAAAAATAAAAATACGTGGCTTCTCCAGATTGGTCCACGGGGGATGTTGACCCCCGGTCAACTCCCCCCGCGGACCTTCCTCTTTCGCGGATCGGGCTGTCGACCCGAGTTCTCTTATTTTTCCCAGCCTGATCCGCCTGCCATTCGCGCAAACCCCGGGTCCTAATCCTTCTGCGTGCATCCGAGATCATCGCCCGGAGGTTTGCATGGGGATCCGCGCTCCGAGCTTCACGCCCGACTCCCTTCTAGCCGGACCCCTAGTGATATATAACCTGAGCTCCGCCGCACTCCATTTCCATCTTTGGCTCTCCACTCTCACTCCCGTGACCTCCATAGCGATCCCTGAGGTGACAGCTCGCGATTGCCCTTGTAACAGTGAGGAGGAGGTGGCCGGACCACTGATCCGGCGACGTTGCGCCGCCGTGCTCCGCCCCGTGCAGGAGCTCGAGCCTCAGGCCTTGGCGACCTTCGAGGCAACGACCAGGAGCTACCTTAGCTCCAGCACAGTCTTCCACACCACCCAGGTATCCTTCTAGCCTTCCCATTTCGTTTAATTTCTTGTTTCCCCTAAATCTTAGTTCCGCCGAGTTCCTTTGATTCCGACCATATCGCGTATCTTCTCGATCATCGGAACCTACGCTCACCATCGCCATCCCTCCGCACACATTCTCCGCCCCTTCGTTCAACCCAGCTCGCACAGGAGTGATGAATACCCATTCATCACTCTTTATTCTTCTATTGTAGCTACAAAAACCTTTGCAAATACATGTAGATATGTGTAAATACAAATAATTACCAAAAGCATGCATTGTGTAAAAACCTATAATTAGCATGTTTTTGTGCAAAAATAAAAAAGAATAAAGAGCAAAAAGAAAAAGAGGGAAATATTTAGAATAAATATTGAGCAACCTAACCCAAGGGAGGGCTCAGCATGGGCCTGACCGCATAAAAGCCAAAGTAGAGGGAGATAGGAGCTCATGTGTATATACTTCTGTAAATACATAAAATTATATTTTCCTCACCCAAAAATATGCTTGTACATATTGTGTGTATATTTTATTAAAAACAAAATAAAAATTTAAAAATCAAAAATTCAAAAATGCCCTTTCACCATGTGTAGACCATCATCCTTTATTTATTTAACCCTATAAATAAATAAAATTATTTTCTAAAACTTTTTTTGTAAATATTCTATGTTACATATGGTAAATACATAAAATAACAAGAAACAAAACAAAAATCAAATAAAAATTACAAAATGAAAAATACAAAAATACATTGTATAAATACCATGTATATAAATGTATACAATTATTTATTTCACCCTTGTGTATAAATAATTAAAATAAAATAAAAATACCATTTTATTCCATATTTTATGATGTAAATAAATAAAATACAAAATGAGCATAAAAATACATAAAAATAACAAATAAAAAATCAAAAATAAAAATCCATATAGTGTACATATACCTATATACATAGCTACCCTATTTTTATTTCCAAAAATTAATTAAAAATCACCAAAAAATAGAAAAAAATAAAAGAAAAACATTTCATGTTTTGAGTTTTCTTTAATTCGGCCTATTTCTACCTTAAAATAAATAAACAAAAATTAAATACACGTGGCAGCTTCTGATTGGTCCACGGGGGATTGTTGACCCTGGTCAACTCCCCCGCGGACTCCTTCCTTTTCTGGAAGATGCGTGCCGCCCCGCCTTCGCCGATTTTTCCACGCATCTCCAGGCTGTCTCCCACGCGAACCCCGTGCCCGGATTCTTCGCCGATCATCCCTCATCCTCGCCCGATCTTTCGCCATGAAATCAACGCCTTCCATCGCTGTCTCCACTCAACCCTAATCGCACCTGTCACCATATATATCCCGACCTCCGCCGCCTCCGCGCCTCATCTTTGGCTATCCACTCTCTCTCCAGTGAGCTCCATCGAGACGAGCAAGGTGACAGCTTGCCCCAGCCGGTGTTGCAGCGAGGAAGAGGAGCAGGACCATCGATCCGGCCGCGTTTCGCCGCCGTGCTCCGACCACCATCTGGAGCTTGAGCCTCGGGAGGAGACGGCCCTTGAGGCAAGGACCAGGAGCAAGCTGAGCTCCACCACAGTCTACTGCAGCCACCAGGTAACCTTAGTTCTTCCTCGTTTCATCTAATTTGGAGTTACCCCCAAATCGCCCCATCGCTGTGTTTCGTTGATTCCGGCTATCCCGATCAATCTTTCGATCATCGGAGCATTCCATCATCTCCGCCATCTCCCCGCGCACCTTCTACGCCCGCTCATTCACCCCAGCTCGCCCCGGAGCTGGGAGTCGAGTTCCATCGTCTCCACCTCGCCGGAGCTCGTTCGCCACACCGCACAGACCACCTTCACCCCGCTTTCTTGGGTCGAGGCACTTTGCCCTCGACCCGCGAAGCGTTCTGGCTGTTTTGCAGGTTCAAAGAGAGGTGCCTGAGCCTCTCTTCACTTGAGACCGGAGCTTCGCGCCGCCAAGCCTCGCCGGAGCCCCTCCAGGGCTTGGCTGGGGCATCGGCCACCACCAGCAGCTGCGGGACAGTCCAGCGGAGCTTCTCCGATCATTTGCAGCAGCTGAGGAGGGGTGTAGCGCACGCAGGAGGCCGGCGAAGTTCGCCGGCGACGAGTTCTTGCACCATCCTCCAGAGCCGTCCGATGAAGCCCTCGCTCCAGTTCTGATCGTGTCCGTCCATTCTTCGAGGAGCAGCGACCGTCGATTCATCTGAGGAGTTCATCCGGACCATTGATAGCAGAGGAGAGAGACCCGGAGTCCAGCGACGTTAGATCAGCCACGTGGTCTCACCTCGACCGTCGATCGAGCCCAGGAAGAGAAGAGAGAAAGAGCGCCGCCCATCCCAACCGTCCGATCAACACGTGGCGCACATCCGGCCGTCGGCGAATAAAGGGGTAAATATCGTAGGGCCCCCTCGTAGTTTGTTATTTTCTTTTCAGTCCTGTAAATAGTTTTAAAACTTTATTAGCGTAGGGTAAATTGCAGTTAGGACCTTGTGCTTTATTTTAATTACATGTATGCCCCTGTGTGTGTGTGACCACGTGCTTCGTCACGTGTATGTTTGGGCTTTTTACATATATTGTCCTGTAGATCTGGAGTGTTAATGAATGCATGAATCTTTTTGTGTAATTGTAATTATACCCCTGTGAGCATTGTCTATGCGCATGTGCGTTATTTAGTGGGCTTTTTGCAACTTCGTCCCTGGGCTTTTGATACGAGTTATCAAAAGGCCCTTGGACTTAGTTTTTCTTGCAATTTGGTCCCTGTGTGCCCCAGCCACGCGCGACGCGCGTGACTTGCTGGGCATTTTGCACCAGCGACCCCAGGTCTTCGGGTATTTGCACATTGGTCCTTGTGCACAGTACCCTCTTCTTCATTTTTGAATAAATATCAAACCACCTCCAAATCTAATGAAATTTCGACACATGGCTCCTGCCATGGTGTAGTAATTTCTGTGATTTTTGAGGACATTTTGGCTTTTATTTAATATTTTTAAAAATTCAAAAACTCCCTTTTTAGTCACTGTCTAGCTTTAAAAACACCAAAATAATATAAAATCACCTTTTAAAAATTCTAAAAAAATTAGGACTTGTAGTTTGCTTGCTGTTTGATTTTCCAGCCATTTTTGGTGATTTTTCATCACTTAAAAACCTTAAAAATTCAAAAACCCCTAAAAACTCATAAAAATTATAATAAATAAATTAAAAATCCAAAAACAATAATTAGGGTGCCTAAATTTTCCTTATTCTTTCTAGATTATAGGAAAATTACCTTCAGGGCTTTTTGAGATCCAACAATATTTTATTTTTGGGTCTTAAGCCTTGCTGGACAGTACCTTTCATTTTTGGCATTGTTTGATTTTTAGAAAATAAAATAAACATCAGAAAAATCTCAAAAATTCACCAAAAACATAAAAAAATTATAAAACACATAAAAACATTTTTCTTTGAATTTTTGCTTGACTTTTAATGCTTTAAATAAATTGTTGAAGTTCATTATCTGTGTGCCTTCTTTAATTTTCTCATCATTTAAAAAATCTAAAAAAATGTAAAAACAAATAAAAACCACTAAAAAAGATTCCCTCGGATTTCTGACTACATCGTAGGCTATTTAGCCAATCTGTGCTCCTTGTGTTCGACCCTGGGAGCTATACCAGGTTAATCACATAGCTAGACCGCTCCATTTTGTTTTGATTGATTTTATCTCTGTGAGTGGTTGATTTTTCTTGATACACGCATTCGAGTGACTGAGGTCGCAACGACCTCATTTCATACCTTTACCTCAGTCGTTCGGCTTTTCGCGTCGTCAGAATGGCGCCGTTGCCGGGGAGCACGGCTTTGTAGTCATTTTTCCATATTGTCTCTCTCTATATTATTATTGTTTTCTGACCTTCTCTCTTTGATTTTTGTGCGAGGTACTGTTTGGACGACTTGGAGCTTACTATTTAGAGGACCCGCGCAGGAGGAAGAGAGAGAGGAGAAGAAATTTTCTATTTAGAGAGAGAGAGAACAATATTTGTTGTAATAACTTAGACTTTGAACTGTGGACATTTGTAACTTAGCGGGTCTGTTTCGCCGAGCACCGGTGTGCTCGGGGGACCCATTTGGATTTTCGCGGCTTTTTCTACGGTTTTTATAGCTAGCTGCCTTTTCCGGTGTTTACGCGGTTTTTCTCGAGCCCCTAGATTTAGGAATTTCTCTTGCTTGTGACGTAAATTTCTAAGGCCCAACACCTAATAGAATATCTGTTCCTATAGAACGTAATTGACCTTAATAAAATTCACTGAAAAAGTTAGTTTAATTGGATTTGAGACCACGAGCCGTGAGGAGTCACATACAGCGCTGGCAGGACCCGTTGTGGCGGGCACCGAGTGACTCCCAAGATCGGACTCCGGACTCGATTCGGTTAGCTAACTATTGTTCTTCACGATCAATAGAAGTTGCTTGTCTAAGGCCGGTTTTTCCCGTTGCACCATTTAGGTAGTTTTATTCTGTCTTTAAATTCTGCGCGGATCACTTGCATGTAGAGTGCTGGAGACAAGGTACGCATTTCTTTCTCTGCATGCATCATTGATTTCTTCGCGCATCGGCTTTTTCGTCTTCTCCCTCTGTTTTTGGCTTAATCATCAGGAGAATCGGAAAAACCGTTAGGCCGCTTGTATTTATTTTGAAAAAAATTAAAAAGAAAAACAAAAAATTGGGACTGGATAACATTATTGACCCTAAAAGACACTCACATTAAAAATTTGTCTTGGGGAGAGCAACCCCCTCCTTGTATGGTTTGGATGCGCGAGAGAGTGACCCGCACCCTAGGTAGAACCCTCCGGTGTTATTTCTAGCTGACTACCGACTCTTCCGTGCGGGCCAGTCGGTTGAAGTAGCATCGGGTATCCTAACAGGTCACGTAAGCGCTCTGATATTTTGTGTGTTCACCAAATAAAATTGACAAGATAAATTGACCGAGCTTTCACGGTCTTCAGATTGTGTTGCGTTGGTGAACCGGGGGTTTGCTTTGCGATCATATTTTCTCCAGATCCCATCCGCCCAACTCGCCAAGATCACGATGATGGGTAGACGATCTCTTAGGCAGCCTCTGGCTGCACCGCTTTCAGGCGCGTCTACTCCATCATCTAGGTTGGCCCGTGAGAGTCAAGACCAGCCCTCCGGGCCCGAGTACGATTCCACCCTGTTCCCCCTCGACCCCCTTTCTTTTGCTACTGAGAGACATGAGCCCGAGGAAAGACGAATTGATTTGACAGAACCTGAGTTGGGCTCATCTGATTTTGCAGACGTCGGTATGGCCGCCAGAGCAGACGATTACCCCGGAGGTCAGCAGGGAGAGCAGCATGTTGTATTTGACCAAGGGGCGATCAACTCCACCCTGATCGCATCATTAGAGACAGTTCAGCAGCAGTTACGCGATCAAGGGGCATTCATGATCGAGATGAGAAGGGAGTTGGAGCGACTCAGAGAGCGAGACGAGCCGAGCGAGCCTGAGGACATTCCTGACGCTGATGCAGAGGCAGCAGCAGCTGCAGCAGCAGCTGCCGCAGCGGCAGCCGCAGCCGGAGCAGGACCACCGAGACCGATGCGGGAGTTACACAACCCCGGATCTACACTGATGCACCATTGGGTGGTGGTACCGGCCATCGTGGGGGATTTCAAGTTCCCTCCGAACACCCTGCAGATGCTTCCTCATTTTCACGGACTTGCCACTGAGGAGCCCCATCTCCATCTCCAGGAGTTTTTGATGATCTGCAGCACTGTCCACGACCGTCATGTGGACCAAGATACGATTCGGATGATGGCCTTCCCTTTTTCACTGGCAGATAGAGCAGCCGCCTGGCTGAAACATCTAGGGAAGTTTGTTTACACCTGGGAGCAGCTCCGCACCGAGTACTTAAACAAGTACTATCCACTCGGGCGGACGAATGCAGCGAGGGCCCTGATCAACAACTTCTCCATGCTCCCTAACGAGCAGTTTCACGAAGCATGGGAGAGGTTCAGAGAGCTTCTGGATAGATGCCCACACCACGACATTTCGAAGCCGAACCTAGTTCAAAGCTTCTTTAGTGGGATGACGCCAGAGCTTCAGGGTCTGGTGAATGCTTCTTGCGGCGGGTCCTACTTTGCCAAGGACCACAACCAAGTCTGGGCCATCTACGAAGAGATGGCAGAAAATTACATGGTGATGTCCCAGACTCGGTTGTACACACAGAGATCTCAGCAGCCGCCAGGACCCGTGCAGTATCAGCGGATAGCACGGGTTGATGCAGGTCCATCCAGTTCGTCCACAGTTGCTGCCGCACAGGCAGAGTCGGCCGCTGCGGACATGGGGATTATCAGCGAGAAGTTGGACCGCATGGAAATAATAGAGAAGAAGCAGTGCCAGGGCATAACTCAGATGGAGCAAATGGCACAAACTCTGAGCGACATGAAGACCCAGCTCTTGTGTCTTCAGGAGGCACAGACGGCTCCTCAGCCCCGTCTTCTGTCGCGAGGCGATTCCGGCGGCAGCCGCAGCTCCTCCCAGCGCTCCAGCTCCTTGCAGCAGCCTAGACAAGTTCACCTTGTACAGGCGGAGCCGTACCAGCAGCAGCAGCCCTCTTACCAGTCACCACCATCTCCAGACTTACAGATGGTGGTATTTCAGCCGGATCAACCTCTGGCAGCACTACCGCCAGACTCCTTCGATGCTGAGCCGTTGATGGATGTCAACGGGATTTGGTATGACCGTCCTCAACCTGGAATCCGACGAGACCATCCCGGATTCAGGTGGGGGAATGGGGGTAACCAGTCCCAACAACAGCCAGCCGGTCAGGGAGGGCAGTACTCCCAGCAGAGAGATCACCAGCAGCCCCCAGCATACCAACCACACCAGCCATCATCCTTCGTACCTCGTCCCTACCAGCAGCAGGGACAGAATTGGAGACGTGAGCAGCAGGCTCACCAGCAGCAGCATCATTCCTCTTACCCCTCTCAGCCGCAGCAGCACCAGGTCCAGCAGCCTCATTATCAGAGAGGCAACCCGTCGGGCTCCCATGAGAGCCCCGCCATGGATGATCTAGCCCGCCTCTTCACAGAGCAGCAGGCTACATTTAGACGGGAGATGGACGAGTTCCGCCAGGAGATGCGGGACCTGATGAGAGGGAAGGCTGCCATCCCTGCACAGATCGAGCCTAATCCGAATAGCTTGAAGAGGAAATCTGAGCAGGTAGTTCACACTGAGCCTACCACTCCTAATAACTCATTTGATGATATGTCATCGAATATATTTGATGCTGATTTTGTTACACTTAGGAGCGGTAGAAGACCAGCAGGCGGCGCCTCATCTGAGCGACAACACGAGGAATCATCTAGAGCGCCAGATGAGGAAGAGGAGAGCGGTACTGAAGCCGCACATCATGGTGACGGTGGTACTGAGGCCACCCGAGATGCTGATTCCACCGGCGGTACTGAGGCCGCCATTTCACCACATCGAGGAGGTGGTACTGACGCCACCAGCAGAGCCGAGCCAGCCTGCGGTACTGAGGCCGCAAGACGTCTAGTTGTAGAGCCAGCTAGAGGTGGTACTGACGCCACCAACATTTATTCTGATAGAAATGTTGTCTTTCCTCGCATGAATGTATCTCAGAACTCTAATTTGAATAAAGGAAAAGGTTTAGTTTCTTCTGATCCCACTGTGGTGAATGATGTTTGTGAGGATCCGGTCATCGAACCGTCTAGGCCTATTCCTAGTCCTTCATCGGAGAAGGACCCTGTGATCCCCTTTCCTAGAGCCCTTGAATTGGGGAAGGGGAAGAAAAAAGAAAAAGATCCAAAAAAGAGAGAGCAGGAGGAGTTCAGCCAGGGCATGATAGACCGATTTCACATCCAGCTGACCCTCAATGAGGCTTTGCAGCACATTCCTCTTCTTCAGCGATCCCTAAGAGATAGGACCACAGTCAGGAGGAAGAAGAGGAACAAGACCGCAGAGATCCATGTGCTGACCAAAGCCACGTGCTTCACGATCCAGAACCATCTGCCGACTAAGAGGCCAGATCTAGGGGCCCCGTATGTCAGATGCCAGATCAGAGAGCAGTGGTTCGACCGTACTCTTTTAGATAGCGGATCTTCGATCAACCTACTTCCGGCAGCCCTTCTCGACCACTTCGAGTTGGGCACTCTTCGACAGAGCAGGACAGTCCTTCAGTTCGCTGATCGATCTGTCAAGAGGCCGAAGGGGTTGCTACGAGACGTTATCGTCACTATTCAGGGTTTGCAATTCCCCGTGGACTTCGTAGTGTTGGACATGGAGATCCCTGAATCAGTGGCCGATACCCCCATCATCCTTGGTCGTCCGTTCTTGGCCACAGCCAAGGCGGTGACTGATCATGATAGCGGGAAGGTGTACTTTCGCGTCCAGGGCGAGAGTATACAAATAGAGACGGTCGAGGACCACAGAACCAGAGATAGATCCCGCTCACATGGCAGTACAGATTCAGAGCAGCTGACAGACGCAGAGCCAGACATCCACCAGGACTGTGATTTTGTGATCACAGATGATGAGGCAATTTGGGCAGATCCTGCAGCACAGACCATCCTCTCATACTCAGATACAGCTGATGCAGAGATGATAGCAGAGGATAGTCTGGAGAGCACAACCCTGGTTCAGGATACTATTGAGTCAGCAGAGTCGGACCTTGATCGCGACACGATTTTCAGTGATGGTGGTACTGAAGCCACCCTGCTCTACGGTGGTACTGATGCCACCGCAGTTGATACAGATCCCTCGGATTCAGAATCTGATTGGGCAGATTGTGATGATCAGATGCCAGATCTGGATCCACCTGAGCCTATAGATGAGGAGGAGGTAGAGGCAGAACAGATCAGAGACAATGCAGAGGACCCGCCTTCTCCAGATCCAGTTTGTGAGAGTTCTTTATCATTTTCCCAGGTAGATTTGGCAGAATTGTCCGCATACACACATCTTCTTCAGAAGCCAGATTTGCCAGCACCCAGCTGTCCAGAGCTAAAGCCGCTCCCTACTTCGTTGAAGTATAGATTCCTTGCGGGAGAGTCTGAGATGTACCCAGTCATCATCTCTGCCGATCTGACTGGAGAGCAAGAATCCCGTCTGATGGAGGTTCTTGAAAAGAACCGCAAGGCAATTGGATGGAGCGTAGCAGATCTCCATGGGATTAGTCCCTCGTTGTGCTCCCACCATATCTATCTCGAGGAAGGGGCAAAGCCGTCGCGTGAGTTCCAGCGGCGACTGAACCCCAACCTAAGAGAGGTTGTTATGAAGGAAATATCAAAATGGTGGAGTGCAGATTTTATTTATCCCATTTCCGACTCCAAGTGGGTTAGCCCCTTGCATGTGGTGCCCAAGAAGACGGGCATCACGACTGTGATCAGTGAGTCGGGAGAGGAGATTGCTACACGAGTACCCACCTCTTGGCGGGTCTGTGTTGACTACAGAAAACTCAACCAGGCCACCAAGAAGGACCATTTCCCCCTGCCTTTTATTGATCAGATCATAGAGAGACTGGCAGGGAAGAGCCATTATTGCTTCCTAGATGGGTACTCGGGCTACAACCAGGTGGCCATCGCTCCTGAGGATCAGGAGAAGACCACCTTTACCTGTCCCTTCGGTACATACGCTTTTCGACGCATGCCATTTGGGCTATGTAACGCCCCTGCGACTTTTCAGAGATGCATGCTGTCGATATTTTCGGACATGGTAGGGGAGTGTTTGGAGGTCTTCATGGACGACTTCTCGGTTTACGGCGACGGATTCGATTCCTGTCTTGACTGCCTAGACCGAGTGCTCCAGCGATGTATTGCTACCCGCTTGGTTCTGTCTTGGGAGAAGAGTCACTTCATGGTGACTCAAGGGACGGTGCTTGGCCACATCATCTCCAACAGAGGCATGGAGGTTGATCCGGCCAAGGTCGATGTCATTAGGAAACTCACACCGCCGTCCAATCTGAAGCAGTTACGGTCATTTCTGGGGCACGTTGGTTTTTATAGGAGATTCATTCATGATTTCAGCAAGATTGCCCGACCGTTGACTGACCTCTTGACGAAAGACACCGAGTTCCTTGTCGATGACAAGTGTCTTTCGTCCTTTGAAACTCTCCAGCAATGTGTTATTGAGGCTCCTGTCCTTCAGCCGCCTGATTGGTCTCTCCCATTCGAGATCATGACGGACGCCTCCGATTTTGCCGTAGGGGCAGTGCTGGGACAGAGGAGGGATGGAGTACCATTTGCGATACACTATGCTAGCCGCACATTGGATTCCGCCCAGCGGAATTATACAGTCACAGAAAAGGAGATGCTAGCAGTAGTGTTTGCCCTAGATAAATTCAGATCATATATCATTGGATCTAGAGTGACTTTGTATACTGACCACACCGCCATCAGGTACCTCATGTCAAAGAAGGATGCCAAGGCCAGACTTACTAGATGGATCCTTCTACTCCAGGAGTTCGACATTGAGATCAAGGATAAGCCTGGAGTCAAGAATGTGGTGGCGGACCATTTATCCCGATTAGAGCAGCCTGAGGAGACAGAGCAGATTGATCCGATCAGAGATACCTTCCCAGATGAGGCGATCCTTGCTATCGCCTCACTCCCATGGTACGCCGATATTGTGAACTTTCTCGTTGTTGGGAAAGTCCCACAAGATTGGCCCAGGCAGAGGCTTGAGACCTTCCTTGCGAAGGCCAAGTCTTACCATTGGGAGGATCCCATCCTTTACCACGAAGGAGGGGATAGCGTCTGGCGTCGGTGTATTCCTCAGGAGGAACACCATAGCGTCCTCACTTACTGCCACAAGCTTGAGGCAGGAGGACATCATTCGGGGAGGAGAACGGCACAGAAAGTGCTCCAGTCCGGTTTGTGGTGGCCTACCCTCTTCAAGGACTCAGATGAGTTCGTGAAGAGGTGTACTGATTGTCAGAGGATGGGCACTTGTGGACAACGTGATATGATGCCGATGCAGCCCATTCACTTCTGTGAGGTTTTTGACGCATGGGGCATCGATTTCATGGGTCCATTCCCTAAGAGTCAGGGATTCGAGTACATTCTGTTGGCCGTAGATTATGTGAGTCGTTGGGTGGAGGCTATCCCCACCCGAGCCGCTGATGCGAGGACAGTTTGCAGATTTTTGAGGAAGCACATCATCACGCGGTTCGGGGTTCCACGAGTTCTTATTTCTGATGGGGGGTCTCACTTCATCAACGACCAGGTGAAGGCACTTGCTACCGAGTTCGGCATAGACCATCGTGTTGCTACACCATACCATCCACAGACAAATGGTCTAGCCGAAGTGTCGAATAGGGAGATCAAGACGATTCTGCAGAAAGTCGTCCGCCCTGACCGAAAGGATTGGTCACAGCTATTGGACTCGGTCTTATGGGCATATAGGACGTCTTTCAAGACACCTTTGGGCACATCTCCCTTTCGCCTCGTGTATGGCAAGCCCTGTCACCTACCAGTTGAGCTGAGGCACAAGTCACTCTGGGCAGTTACAGACATATTGATGGATCCAGATGGTATAGGAGACCAGAGGAGGGCAGAGTTAGCCGCATTGGAAGAGCTTAGAGATGCAGCTTTCTCAAGCAGCCTACATTATAAGGAGAAAGTCAAAGAGTGGCATGATTCTCATATCAGCCACAAGCATTTTGAGATTGGACAGAAAGTATGGCTGTTTGATGCGAGGCTTAGATTATTTCCAGGGAAGCTACAGAGCAAATGGAAAGGACCCTATTTGGTCAGAAAGGTACACGATAACGGTAGCATTGATATATCTGAGTTATCTTCTGAGAGTACCTTCCGAGTGAACGGCCAGCGGCTCAAACCATTTCTAGATCATGAGCCGCGGGACGTTATTATTGCCGCTATTCATTTTGCGTGAGATGTGGTCTTTTGACTCACATCTTTTACATCTCACGCCTGATTTTCACTGTTCCTCCGCCTGTATAGATCCAGTTGTCCATATCATTCTATTCTTTAGTCCCACATCCCGTCTCTCATCTTATGATTATGCTATACTTAGGGTGTACTTTACCCTAAGTATAGGGGGGATGTCGGACCTGCGAGCATTCTTTTCATTCTTTCTGCTCCTGTTTTTGCTGCCCATACTTAGGGATATTTTACCCTAAGTATAGGGGGGGCAGATTCTGTATATTCTTCACTCGGCTTTCCCTTCATGTACAGCTTTCTATACTTAGGATTAGTTAATCCTAAGTATAGGGGGAGACCACCGAGTTCCTCTCATTCTATTCATTCCTGTACTTAGCCATTCCTTTTCACTTCCCTTTTACGAAGCACGAGTTATGTCTTCTTCATCGCTCTTGATCACTCTGAGGACATCGTTCGAGCTAAGTATAGGGGGGGTGTGTATATATTTCATATATACTTTAGCCATAACTCGTACTTTGTGTGAGTGTGTTAATAAATAAAATGGCTAAAAATCACAAAAATTTAAATTTTTTTTCATGTACATAAACCTCTTTTATTCTTGCACATACATAGCTAGTGTACAAAGTATTTTTGTAAAAATGATTTCAAAAATCTTTTGTGTAAAGCTTGTGTAAATATTTTGTATAAAAATTATGTATATAGTACAAAATTTTTCCAAAATGTTTTGAAAATCAAAAGTTTGCAAAAATCTTGTGTAAAAGATTGTGAATATCAGTTTGCAAAACTTGCACCTCATGCATCATTCATGATTACAAAACATTTTTCAAAAATTTTGCATGATTGTAAAAAATTTTTAAATAGCATCTTGTGTACATATATGTATATAGTCTTTCCTGGATGAGAGTTGACATTTAAACTAAGCCTGGAATTAAATTGAGAAATGGAGCTTGAATAAGATCTTAATCCACTTAACTTCAAGAGGAACCTTGTAGGACTTAGGGTTAAGGCTTTTCAGGTCCATAAGGGCTTAATTCTTTGAGTCCACTAGGCTATGAGCATATGTCATCTTGATGAGCCTAAGTAGAGCACTTAACAACACACGCATGACTCTCAGAGACAATGGCTTCACTTGCACCTGCACTTTACACATGGCTCTCCACGGATGAGGTGGTGAGGAGGCAGTTTCCTTTGGCTTGGGGTAGCATATGAGGGTAGTACTTCTAGGCGGAACCTCTCTTCTTCTTATAGTGAAGGAAGTGCACCTCAACTTGGTCTAGTGGTGTTGAAAGCTAAAGACAGAAGCTGTGGGTTGCAATAAAGCTTCAAAAGAGGGATAGTCTACTGGCTCAAGGGGAAATTTCTTATATGCTGCACCATGTAGATATGTTGTACAGAAGTTCTTGAAAAAAAAATATGCAAAAATACAAAAAGAACTCCAAAAAAGTGGTGGGTCGGATTGAAAATTTAATAACCCCACCGGAGTATAAAGCAAAAGCTTATGGTATCCATGTTACATCTCATGAAGCTTGCAGCGGGAGACTTAGCTACACTGGCTAAGCTTCCAAAACTCTATACTTCTACCCCCTCTCCTTGAGCCGGCTGCACTTGAACTTAGAAGGGAATACCCCGCTTCTCGAGGAAAGAGTTGCTAGACTGAGGCATTAGAGTTACCAGGTTGAGGGAGGTTGTTTCTTTGTTACTTCTGAGGTAGGGAGCCACATATCACCTACACCGCAAGGAAAAGATTCATGGTCATTAGAGTTTGTGTATGTAGACTTGTTCTGATCTGGTTTATTGAGGAGTCTTGCCCATCGACTGGTGGAACTTGGAGGCTGTTGAGTTTTAAGCTTAAGTCCAAATAAGGTTCCGACACATTAATAATCCAAAGATCTGATCGAGCTCCATATTTCAATTTAATGAAGGAAAATTTAATAAGTCAACCTTGATCCATGTACATCCTCTTTTTCTTTTTCTTTTTCTTTCTTTTTCACTTCTTTTTCAAATAAGTGTTTGCTAAGGGACTAGCAAAGTTAAGCATAGGGGGGTGATGAATACCCATTCATCACTCTTTATTCTTCTATTGTAGCTACAAAAACCTTTGCAAATACATGTAGATATGTGTAAATACAAATAATTACCAAAAGCATGCATTGTGTAAAAACCTATAATTAGCATGTTTTTGTGCAAAAATAAAAAAGAATAAAGAGCAAAAAGAAAAAGAGGGAAATATTTAGAATAAATATTGAGCAACCTAACCCAAGGGAGGGCTCAGCATGGGCCTGACCGCATAAAAGCCAAAGTAGAGGGAGATAGGAGCTCATGTGTATATACTTCTGTAAATACATAAAATTATATTTTCCTCACCCAAAAATATGCTTGTACATATTGTGTGTATATTTTATTAAAAACAAAATAAAAATTTAAAAATCAAAAATTCAAAAATGCCCTTTCACCATGTGTAGACCATCATCCTTTATTTATTTAACCCTATAAATAAATAAAATTATTTTCTAAAACTTTTTTTGTAAATATTCTATGTTACATATGGTAAATACATAAAATAACAAGAAACAAAACAAAAATCAAATAAAAATTACAAAATGAAAAATACAAAAATACATTGTATAAATACCATGTATATAAATGTATACAATTATTTATTTCACCCTTGTGTATAAATAATTAAAATAAAATAAAAATACCATTTTATTCCATATTTTATGATGTAAATAAATAAAATACAAAATAAGCATAAAAATACATAAAAATAACAAATAAAAAATCAAAAATAAAAATCCATATAGTGTACATATACCTATATACATAGCTACCCTATTTTTATTTCCAAAAATTAATTAAAAATCACCAAAAAATAGAAAAAAATAAAAGAAAAACATTTCATGTTTTGAGTTTTCTTTAATTCGGCCTATTTCTACCTTAAAATAAATAAACAAAAATTAAATACACGTGGCAGCTTCTGATTGGTCCACGGGGGATTGTTGACCCTGGTCAACTCCCCCGCGGACTCCTTCCTTTTCTGGAAGATGCGTGCCGCCCCGCCTTCGCCGATTTTTCCACGCATCTCCAGGCTGTCTCCCACGCGAACCCCGTGCCCGGATTCTTCGCCGATCATCCCTCATCCTCGCCCGATCTTTCGCCATGAAATCAACGCCTTCCATCGCTGTCTCCACTCAACCCTAATCGCACCTGTCACCATATATATCCCGACCTCCGCCGCCTCCGCGCCTCATCTTTGGCTATCCACTCTCTCTCCAGTGAGCTCCATCGAGACGAGCAAGGTGACAGCTTGCCCCAGCCGGTGTTGCAGCGAGGAAGAGGAGCAGGACCATCGATCCGGCCGCGTTTCGCCGCCGTGCTCCGACCACCATCTGGAGCTTGAGCCTCGGGAGGAGACGGCCCTTGAGGCAAGGACCAGGAGCAAGCTGAGCTCCACCACAGTCTACTGCAGCCACCAGGTAACCTTAGTTCTTCCTCGTTTCATCTAATTTGGAGTTACCCCCAAATCGCCCCATCGCTGTGTTTCGTTGATTCCGGCTATCCCGATCAATCTTTCGATCATCGGAGCATTCCATCATCTCCGCCATCTCCCCGCGCACCTTCTACGCCCGCTCATTCACCCCAGCTCGCCCCGGAGCTGGGAGTCGAGTTCCATCGTCTCCACCTCGCCGGAGCTCGTTCGCCACACCGCACAGACCACCTTCACCCCGCTTTCTTGGGTCGAGGCACTTTGCCCTCGACCCGCGAAGCGTTCTGGCTGTTTTGCAGGTTCAAAGAGAGGTGCCTGAGCCTCTCTTCACTTGAGACCGGAGCTTCGCGCCGCCAAGCCTCGCCGGAGCCCCTCCAGGGCTTGGCTGGGGCATCGGCCACCACCAGCAGCTGCGGGACAGTCCAGCGGAGCTTCTCCGATCATTTGCAGCAGCTGAGGAGGGGTGTAGCGCACGCAGGAGGCCGGCGAAGTTCGCCGGCGACGAGTTCTTGCACCATCCTCCAGAGCCGTCCGATGAAGCCCTCGCTCCAGTTCTGATCGTGTCCGTCCATTCTTCGAGGAGCAGCGACCGTCGATTCATCTGAGGAGTTCATCCGGACCATTGATAGCAGAGGAGAGAGACCCGGAGTCCAGCGACGTTAGATCAGCCACGTGGTCTCACCTCGACCGTCGATCGAGCCCAGGAAGAGAAGAGAGAAAGAGCGCCGCCCATCCCAACCGTCCGATCAACACGTGGCGCACATCCGGCCGTCGGCGAATAAAGGGGTAAATATCGTAGGGCCCCCTCGTAGTTTGTTATTTTCTTTTCAGTCCTGTAAATAGTTTTAAAACTTTATTAGCGTAGGGTAAATTGCAGTTAGGACCTTGTGCTTTATTTTAATTACATGTATGCCCCTGTGTGTGTGTGACCACGTGCTTCGTCACGTGTATGTTTGGGCTTTTTACATATATTGTCCTGTAGATCTGGAGTGTTAATGAATGCATGAATCTTTTTGTGTAATTGCAATTATACCCCTGTGAGCATTGTCTATGCGCATGTGCGTTATTTAGTGGGCTTTTTGCAACTTCGTCCCTGGGCTTTTGATACGAGTTATCAAAAGGCCCTTGGACTTAGTTTTTCTTGCAATTTGGTCCCTGTGTGCCCCAGCCACGCGCGACGCGCGTGACTTGCTAGGCATTTTGCACCAGCGACCCCAGGTCTTCGGGTATTTGCACATTGGTCCTTGTGCACAGTACCCTCTTCTTCATTTTTGAATAAATATCAAACCACCTCCAAATCTAATGAAATTTCGACACATGGCTCCTGCCATGGTGTAGTAATTTCTGTGATTTTTGAGGACATTTTGGCTTTTATTTAATATTTTTAAAAATTCAAAAACTCCCTTTTTAGTCACTGTCTAGCTTTAAAAACACCAAAATAATATAAAATCACCTTTTAAAAATTCTAAAAAAATTAGGACTTGTAGTTTGCTTGCTGTTTGATTTTCCAGCCATTTTTGGTGATTTTTCATCACTTAAAAACCTTAAAAATTCAAAAACCCCTAAAAACTCATAAAAATTATAATAAATAAATTAAAAATCCAAAAACAATAATTAGGGTGCCTAAATTTTCCTTATTCTTTCTAGATTATAGGAAAATTACCTTCAGGGCTTTTTGAGATCCAACAATATTTTATTTTTGGGTCTTAAGCCTTGCTGGACAGTACCTTTCATTTTTGGCATTGTTTGATTTTTAGAAAATAAAATAAACATCAGAAAAATCTCAAAAATTCACCAAAAACATAAAAAAATTATAAAACACATAAAAACATTTTTCTTTGAATTTTTGCTTGACTTTTAATGCTTTAAATAAATTGTTGAAGTTCATTATCTGTGTGCCTTCTTTAATTTTCTCATCATTTAAAAAATCTAAAAAAATGTAAAAACAAATAAAAACCACTAAAAAAGATTCCCTCGGATTTCTGACTACATCGTAGGCTATTTAGCCAATCTGTGCTCCTTGTGTTCGACCCTGGAAGCTATACCAGGTTAATCACATAGCTAGACCGCTCCATTTTGTTTTGATTGATTTTATCTCTGTGAGTGGTTGATTTTTCTTGATACACGCATTCGAGTGACTGAGGTCGCAACGACCTCATTTCATACCTTTACCTCAGTCGTTCGGCTTTTCGCGTCGTCAAGGAGCTGGGGTTCGAGCTCCACCGTCCTCCGCTCGCCGGAGCTCGCTCGCCCCGACCCACAGCGCACCTTCACCCCACCTAACCGGGTCGAGGCACTTTGCCCTCGACCCGCGAAGCTCTTGAGCTACTTTGCAGGTCAAGAGGAGGCCATCTGAGGCCTCCCCACATCCGTCCAGGAGCTTCCCCTCCGTCGACCTCGCCGGAGCCCCTCCAGGGCTCGGCTGGGCCATCGGAGGCCACCACCAGCTGCGGGACGTCATCGCCGACCTTCTCCGATCTTCAGAGGCAGCTGAGGAGGCCCACAGCACGCACACGAGGCCGGCGAACCTCGCCGGCCACCTGTTCTTTGAGGGTCCTCGACCACCGTCCGATCGCCCTCAGAGCTCCAGTTCCCATCGTGACCGTCCATTCATCAAGGAGCAGCCACCGCTTGATCATCTCGAGGGTTGATCGAGACCGTCAGAGCAGAGAGAGAGGCACCAGCACCCGCCAGCCGTTCGATCTTCCACGTGCCTCGCTCTCGGACGTCGATCGGCCCACGTGCGGAAGAAGAGAAGCGCCCGCCGTCCTCAGCCGTTAGATCAGCTACGTGGCGCGCATCCAGCCGTCGACGTAATAAAGGGGTAAATTACCGTAGGCCCCCTCTTAGTTTATGTTTTTATATTTAGTCCTGTAAATATTTTGAGTACTTTATTTACGTTGGGTTATTTGCACATTGGACCTTATCCTTTAGTTTATTTGCATTTATGCCCCTGTTTGTGTGAGCCACGTGCATCGTCACGTGTATATTTGGTGTATTTGCGACATTAGCCCTGTAGTTCTGGATGTTCTTTAATGAATGAAAACTTTTTGATAATTGCATTTATGCCCCTGTGAGCGTTTTATTTCCGCATGTGCGTCTTTTAGTGGGATATTTGCATAACAGCCCCTGGACTTTTTGGTACGAGTTACCAAAAGGTCCTAGGACTTATTTTTATTACCAAAAGGTCCCTGAGTGCCCCAGGCACGCGCCTCGCGCGTGACTTGCTGGGAAAATTGCACCTAGACCCCCAGAGCTTTGGGTATTTGCACTTAAGTCCCTGTGCACAGTGCCCCCCTGTTATTTTTGAATAAAATATCAAATCACCTCCAAATTCGACGAAAATTTGACACATGGCTCCTGCCATGTTGTAGGATTTTTGAGAATTTTGGAGGACATTTCTGATCTTGTTAGGTATTTTTAAAAATTCAAAAACGTTTATTTTTGGCACTGTTTCACTTGAAAAATCACAAAAAAATATAAAAACCTCCCCAAAAATTCCATAAAAATTAAGTGTTGTTTCTGTTGTGTTTCTTGATTTTCTAGCCAATTTTGGCTATTTTTCATTGCTTAAAAACCCTAAAAATTTAAAAACACCTAAAAACTCATAAAAATCATATCAAATAATTTAAAAACCCAAAAACAATAATTTTGGTGCTCAAATTTTCCTTGTTTTCTCTAATATACAGGAAAATTACCTCCAGGCCCTCTTGAGATCCTTAGATATTTTATCTTTGGATTTTGGACCTGGCTGGACAGTACCTTGTCTTTTTAGTACTGTTTGATTTTTAGAAAATAAAATACACTTCAGAAAATTATCAAAAATTCACCAAAAACACTTAAAAACCCAAAAAAACATAAAAACATTTTTTCTTGAATTTTTGCTTGATTTTTGATGCATTAAATAATTGTTGAAGTGTGATTGCTTTTAGTCTTTCTCATTTTCTTCACATATTAAAAATCCAAAAAAAATATAAAAATTATTAAAAATCACTAAAAATATTTTATCTTTATTTTATCTCATTTTGACTACTTCGTAGGCCTTCGGCTAATCCGTGCTCCTTGTGTTCGACCTTGGGTGCTATACCAGGTTAATCTCATAGCAGGACCGCTTTGTTTCGATTTTACTTATTTTTCGAGTGGTTCATCATTTTTCTTGATCGACTGAGTCGAGTGATAGAGGTCGCAACGACCTATATTTCTGTACCTTTACCTCTGTCATTCGGCCCGGTCATCAGAATGGCGCCGTTGCCAGGGAGCACGGCTTAGTAGTCGTTTTTAGCTTTTTCCGCGGCTTTTCGAGTTTCGCGGCTTTTTGTATAGATTTGTTGCATATATATATTCTTCTCATATTTCTGACAATAACTTTTGGACTGACCACTTTTCTCTCTGTTTCTTGCGAGGGCCCGAGGAGCGAGGACGACATTCCTAGGAGCGCCGGTGCACCCGAGCGAAGCGGAGGCGGCTCGTTTCTTCATCGAGCCACAGGAGAGAGCGAGAGAGAGAGAGTTGAGTGGGTGAGGATAGCTTAGGACTTTATTTCATTTATTATTATTGTAATAATACAGGGACTTGAACTCTTGGACTGCTTAGACACTTCTACCGTAGCGGGTCTGTTTCGCCGAGCACCGGTGTGCTCGGGGGACCCTTTAGGACCTTAGCGGTTTTTCGCGGTTTTCTCGCAGCTTTCTTTTACTTTTTTACTGCCTTTCCGGTGTTTACGCGGTTTTTGATCGAGCCCCTAGCCGTAGGATTTTCTGGTGCTTGTGACGTAATTAGTAGGATCCACACACCTAACTGCTTATCTGTTCCTATAGATCGTTAATTGGACCTACTAAAAATAAATAATAAAAATAACTTAGTCGCTTTCCTGAGAGCCTACGCGCCGCGAGCCTGCCCCGTCAAGCGCTACTCCTGAACTCGACTTGTCGAGAAGAGGAGGGGTGGGTCTAGACCGGACTCTTTGGATCGAGGGCGAGTGACTGAGTTAGACGGTTCTGCGCTAGAAATTGCTCATCTAGGACTCGGTTTTTCCCGCTTGCATCATTTAGGTAGTTTATTTCCTGTCTTTAAATTCTGCGCAGATCACTTGCATGTAGAGTGCTGGAGACAAGGTACGCATTTCTATCTCAGCATGCATCATTGATTTATCGCGCATCGGCTTTTTCGTCTTCTCCCCCCTATTTTTGGACTAAATAATCAGGAGAACCGAAAAATTCGTTAGGCCTTTTGTTTGCTTTGAAAAATATTAAAAAGAAAAACAATAAAATCGGGACTGCTAATCATACTTGATCATAAAAACCGCTCACCCTAAAAACTTTGTCTTGGGGAGAGCAACCCCCTCATTGTATTGTTTGGATGCGCGAGAGAGTGACCCGCACCCTAGGTAGAGCCTCCCGGTGCTAGACCCGACTGATTACCGACTTTTCCGTGCGGGCCAGTCGGTTGGGATAGCATCGGATATCCTAACAGGTCACGTAAGCGCTCTGATATTTTGTGTGTTCACCAAAATAAAAATAGACAAGATAATTTGACCGAACTTTCACGGTCTTCAGCTCGCGTTGCGTTGGTGAACCGGGGGTTTGTTTTTGATCATAGTTGATTCCAGATCTCATCCGCACTACTCGCCAGATCAAGATGATGGGTAGACGGTCTCTTAGGCAGCCTCTGCCTGCACCGCTTTCGGGCACGTCTACCCGATCATCTAGGTTGGCCCGCGAGAGCCGAGACCAGCTCTCCGAGCCCGAGTACGATTCCGCCCTGTTCCCCCTCGACCCCCTTTCTTTCGGCACTGAGAGACATGAGCCCGAGGAGAGATTAGCAGATTTGACAGCACCTGAGTTGGGCTCATTTGATTTTGCAGACGTCGCTATGGCAGCCAGATCAGACGATCACTCCAGAGGTCCACAGGGAGACCAGCATGTTGTACTTGACCAGGGAGCGATCAACTCCACCCTGATCGCATCGCTCGAGACAGTTCAGCAGCAGTTACGCGATCAGGGGGCATTCATGATAGAGATGAGGCGAGAGTTGGAGAGGCTCAGAGCAGAGCGAGGCCAGCAGAGCGAGCCTGAGGAGATACTGAGCGAGCCTGAGGAGATGCTTGATGCAAAGGCCGCAGCCGCAGCAGCCGCAGCGGCCGCAGCCGCCGCAGCGGCAGCCGCCGCGGCAGGAGGACCACCACGACCGATGCGGGAGTTGCACAACCCCGGATCGACTCTGATGCATCACTGGGTGGTAGTGCCAGCTATCGTGGGGGACTTCAAGTTCCCCCCGAACACCTTACAGTTACTGCCCCGTTTCCACGGACTTGCTACTGAGGAGCCCCATCTCCACCTCCAGGAGTTTCTGATGATCTGCAGCACTGTCCACGATCGCCACGTGGACCAGGATACGATCCGGATGATAGCCTTCCCGTTTTCACTGGTAGATAGAGCAGCCACCTGGCTGAAGCATCTAGGGAAGTTTGTCTACACCTGGGAGCAGCTCCGCACCGAGTACTTGAAAAAGTACTATCCACTCGGGCGGACGAATGCAGCGAGGGCCCTGATCAGCAACTTCTCCATGTTCCCCAACGAGCAGTTCCACGAGGTTTGGGAGAGGTTTCGAGAGCTCCTAGACAGATGCCCGCACCACGACATATCCAAGCCGAACCTAGTTCAGAGCTTTTTCAGCGGGTTGACGCCAGAGCTTCAGGGTCTGGTGAACGCTTCTTGCGGCGGGTCCTACTTTGCCAAGGACCACGATCAGGTCTGGGCCATCTACGAGAAGATGTCCGAGAATTACATGGTGATGTCTCAGACCAGATTGTATACTCAGAGACCCCAGCCTCAGCAGCCAGGACCCGTGCAGTACCAGCGGATAGCACGAGTAGATGCAGGTCCATCCAGTTCGTCCGCAGTCGCAGCAGCACAGGCAGAGTCATCCGCTGCGGACATGGGTATCATCAGCGAGAAGTTGGACCGCATGGAGCTGATAGAGAAGAAGCAGTGCCAGAGCATCACTCAGATGGAACAGATGGCACAGGTTCTGAGCGACATGAAGACCCAGCTCATGTGTCTCCAGGAGACACAGACGGCTTCACAGCCCCGTCTTCTGTCGCGAGGCGATACCGGCGGCAGCAGCAGCTCGTCCCAGCGCTCCAGCTCTTCACAACAGCCTAGACAGGTTCACCTTGTACAGGCGGAGCCGTACCAGCAGCCACAGCCCACCTACCAGTCACCACCGTCTCCAGAGATGCAGATGGTGGTCTATCAGCCGGATCAGCCTCTGGCCGTACTGCCACCAGACCCCTTCGATGCAGAGCCGTTGATGGACGTCAACGGGATTTGGTATGACCGACCCCAGCCTGGGATCCGACGAGACCATCCCGGATTCAGGTGGGGGAGTGGTGGTGCCCAGCCCCAGCAGCAGCCGTCAGGACAGGGAGGGCAGTACTCCCAGCAGAGAGACCAGCACCAGTCGCAGCCGCAGCACCCAGCACACCAGCAGCACCAGCCATCATCCTACGGTCCTCGTCCCTATCAGCAGCAGGGACAGTCATGGAGGCGTGAGCAGCAGGCTCACCCGATTCAGCAGCAGCACCCGTCCTCATATCCCTCTTACCAGCACCATCAGCAGCAGATCCAGCAGCCTCACCCACAGAGAGGCTACCCGTCGGGCTCCCACGAGAGCCCCGCTTTGGATGACATCGCCCGCCTCCTTACGGACCAGAAGGCCACATTCAAACGGGAGATGGACGAGTTCCGCCAGGAGATGCGGGACCTGGTGAGAGGGAAGGCCGCCATACCAGCCCAGATCGAGCCGAATCCGAACAATCTCAAGAGGAAATCTGAGCAGGTAGTACATACTGAGTTAGCCACTCCTAGTGAACCATTTGATGATACATCTTCGGATCTATTTGATGATGATTTTGTCACACTTAGGAGCGGTAGGACCCCAGCAGGCAGCGGCGCCTCATCTGAGCTTCACCACGAGGACACTCCAGAGGCGCCACATGAGGAGGAGGAGAGCGGTACTGAGGCCGCTCCAGATGATGATGGTGGCACTGATGCCACCAAGGATGCTGATCCCACCGGCGGTACTGAGGCCGCCGCTTCACTAGTTCGAGGAGGTGGTACTGATGCCACCCATTCAGCCGAGCCAGCCAGCGGTACTGATGCCGCACGACGTCTACCAGCAGCAGCAGCAGCAGAGCCAGCCTGTGGTGGTACTGAGGCCACCGGTGTTTGTATAGATAGAGATGTTGTCTTTCCTCGCATTCCTGTATCTCAGAACTCTGTTATGAATAAAGGAAAAGGTTTACTTTCTTCTGGTCCCACTGTGGTGCATGATGTATGTGTGGATCCGGTCCTTGAACCGCTTAGACCTTTTCCTAGTCCTTCATCTGAGATGGACCCAGTGATCCCCTTCCCTAGAGCCCTTCAGATGGGGAAGGGGAAGAAAAAAGAAAATCCCAAAAAGAGAGAGCTTGAGGAGTTCAGCCAGAGCATGATTGATCGATTCCACATCCAGCTGACCCTCCAGGAGGCTTTGCAGCACATCCCCCTTCTCCAGCGTTCTTTGAGAGACAGGACTACAGTCAGGAGGAGGAGGAGGAACCACACTTCCGAGATCCATGTGCTGACGAAAGCCACATGTTTTGCGATCCAGAACCGCCTGCCAGCCAAGAGGCCAGATTCAGGGGCCCCGTATGTCAGATGCCAGATCAGTGAGCAGAGGTTCGACCGTACTCTTCTAGATAGCGGGTCGTCGATCAACCTTCTTCCGGCAGCCCTTCTCGACCGCTTCGAGTTGGGCACTCTTCGACAGAGCAGGACAGTCCTTCAGTTCGCTGATCGATCTGTCAAGAGGCCGAAGGGGTTATTACGAGACGTTATCGTCACAATTCAGGGCCTGAAATTCCCCGTGGACTTTGTAGTGTTGGACATGGAGATCCCTGAGGCAGTGGCCGATACCCCCATCATCCTTGGTCGTCCGTTCTTGGCCACAGCCAAGGCGGTGACTGATCATGATAGCAGGAAGGTGTACTTTCGCGTCGAGGGCGAGAGTATACAAATAGAGACGGTCGAGGACTACAGAGCTAGAGAGAGAACCCGCTCAGATGCGAGTACAGATTCAGAGCAGCTGACAGACACAGAGCCAGACATCCACCAGGACTGTTATTTTGTGATCACAGACGATGAGGCAGCTTGGGCAGATCCTGCAGCACAGATCATCCTCTCATATTCAGATACAGCTGATGCCGAGATGATAGCAGAGGAGAGTCTGGAGAGCACAGCCCTGGTTCAGGATACCATAGAGGCAGCAGAGCCGGTCCTCGATCGCAACACGATGATCAGTGATGGTGGTGTTGAGGCCACCTTGTTTTTCGGTGGTACTGATGCCACCGCGGTTGATACAGATCCCTCGGATTCAGAGTCTGATTGGGCCGATTGCTACGATCAGATGCCAGACTTGAGTCCATCTGAGCCTATAGATGAGGAGGAGGCAGATGCAGAGCCGAGCAGAGACAGTGCAGTTGAGCAGACTTCTCCCGACCCAGTTTGCGAGAGTACGCTTTCACTCTCCCAGGCAGATTTGGCAGACTTAGCAGCTTTCACTCAGTTCCTTCCGCAGCCAGATTTGCCAGCACCCAGCATTCCATAGCGAAAGCCGCTCCCTACTTCGCTGAAGTATCGATTCCTTGCGGGCGATCCAGAGATGTACCCAGTCATCATCTCCGCCGAGTTGACTGGAGAGCAAGAATCCCATCTGATGGGGGTTCTTGAAAAGAACCGCAAGGCGATCGGATGGAGCGTAGCGGATCTCCATGGGATTAGTCCAGCAGTGTGCTCCCACCATATCTATCTTGAGGAGGGGGCGAAGCCGTCGCGTGAGTTCCAGCGGCGACTGAACCCCAACCTGAGAGAGGTCGTGATGAAGGAAATATCCAAATGGTGGAGCGCATATTTTATTTATCCCATTTCCGACTCCAAGTGGGTCAGCCCCTTGCATGTGGTGCCCAAGAAGACGGGCATCACGACTGTGATCAGTGAGTCGGGAGAGGAGATCGCTACACGAGTACCTACCTCTTGGAGGGTTTGCGTTGACTACAGGAGACTCAACCAAGCCACCAAGAAGGACCATTTCCCCCTGCCTTTTATTGACCAGATCATTGAGAGACTGGCAGGGAAGAGCCATTATTGCTTCCTGGATGGGTACTCGGGCTACAACCAAGTGGCCATCACTCCTGAGGATCAGGAGAAGACCACCTTTACCTGTCCCTTCGGCACATATGCTTTCCGACGCATGCCATTTGGGCTATGCAATGCCCCTGCGACTTTTCAGAGGTGCATGCTGTCGATCTTTTCGGACATGGTAGGGGAGTGTTTGGAGGTCTTCATGGACGATTTCTCGGTCTACGGCGACGGATTCGATTCTTGTCTTGACTGCCTAGACCGGGTACTCCAGCGATGTATCGAGTTTCATTTGGTTCTGTCATGGGAGAAGAGTCACTTCATGATGACTCAAGGGACGGTGCTTGGCCACATCATCTCCAGCAGGGGCATGGAGGTTGATCCGGCCAAGGTTGATGTCATTAGAAAACTCACACCGCCGTCCAATTTGAGGCAGCTACGGTCATTCCTGGGGCACGTTGGATTTTATAGGAGATTTATTCAGGATTTCAGCAAGATTGCCCGACCGTTGACTGACCTCTTGACGAAAGACACCGAGTTCCTTGTCGATGACAAGTGTCTCTCGTCCTTTGCGACTCTCCAGCAGCATGTTATTGAGGCTCCTGTTCTCCAGCCGCCTGATTGGTCTCTCCCATTCGAGATCATGACGGATGCCTCCGATTTTGCCGTAGAGGCAGTGCTGGGACAGAGGAGGGATGGAGTTCCGTTTGCCATACACTACGCTAGCCGCACATTGGATTCCGCCCAGCGGAATTATACGGTCATCATTCAACCAGAGCATGATTGATAGGTTCCACATCCAGCTGACCCTCCAAGAGGCTTTGCAGCACATCCCCCTTCTCCAGCGATCTTTGAGAGACAGGACTACAGTCAGGAGGAGGAGGAGGAACCACACTTCCGAGATCCATGTGCTGACGAAAGCCACGTGTTTTGCGATCCAGAACCGACTGCCAGCCAAGAGGCCAGATTCAGGGGCCCCGTATGTCAGATGCCAGATCAGTGAGCAGAGGTTCGACCGTACTCTTCTAGATAGCGGATCGTCGATCAACCTTCTTCCGGCAGCCCTTCTCGACCGCTTCGAGTTGGGCACTCTTCGATAGAGCAGGACAGTCCTTCAGTTCGCTGATCGATCTGTCAAGAGGCCGAAGGGGTTATTACGAGACGTTATCGTCACGATTCAGGGCCTGAAATTCCCCGTGGACTTCGTAGTGTTGGACATGGAGATCCCTGAGTCAGTGGCCGATACCCCCATCATCCTTGGTCGTCCGTTCTTGGCCACAGCCAAGGCGGTGACTGATCATGATAGCGGGAAGGTGTACTTTCGCGTCGAGGGCGAGAGTATACAGATAGAGACGGTCGAGGACTACAGAGCTAGAGAGAGAACCCGCTCAGATGCGAGTACAGATTCAGAGCAGCTGACAGACACAGAGCCAGACATCCACCAGGACTGTGATTTTGTGATCACAGACGATGAGGCAGCTTGGGCAGATCCTGCAGCACAGACCATCCTCTCATATTCCGATACAGCTGATGCCGAGATGATAGCAGAGGAGAGTCTGGAGAGAACAGCCCTGGTTCAGGATACCATAGAGGCAGCAGAGCCGGTCCTTGATCGCGACACGATGTTCAGTGATGGTGGTGCTGAGGCCACCTTGTCTTCCGGTGGTACTGATGCCACCACGATTGATGCAGATCCCTCGGATTCAGAGTCTGATTGGGCCGATTGCTATGATCAGATGCCAGACCTGAGTTCACCTGAGCCTATAGATGAGGAGGAGGTAGGTGCAGAGCCGAGCAGAGACAGTGCAGTTGAGCAGCCTTCTCCCGATCCAGTTTGCGAGAGTACGCTTTCACTTTCCCAGGCAGATTTGGCAGACTTAGCAGCTTTCACTCAGTTTCTTCCGCAGCCAGATTTGCCAGCACCCAGCATTCCAGAACGGAAGCCGCTCCCTACTTCGCTGAAGTATCGATTCCTTGCGGGTGATCCAGAGATGTACCCAGTCATCATCTCCGCCGAGTTGACTGGAGAGCAAGAATCCCGTTTGATGGGGGTTCTTGAAAAGAACCGCAAGGCGATCGGATGGAGCGTAGCGGATCTCCATGGGATTAGTCCAGCAGTGTGCTCCCACCATATCTATCTTGAGGAGGGGGCGAAGCCGTCGTGTGAGTTCCAGCGGCGGTTGAACCCCAACCTGAGAGAGGTCGTGATGAAAGAAATATCAAAATGGTGGAGCGCAGATTTTATTTATCCCATTTCCGACTCCAAGTGGGTCAGCCCCTTGCATGTGGTGCCCAAGAAGACGGGCATCATGACTGTGATCAGTGAGTCGGGAGAGGAGATCGCTACACGAGTACCCACCTCTTGGAGGGTTTGCGTTGACTACAGGAGACTCAACCAGGCCACCAAGAAGGACCATTTCCCCCTGCCTTTTATTGACCAGATCATTGAGAGATTGGCAGGGAAGAGCCATTATTGCTTCCTGGATGGGTACTCGGGCTACAACCAAGTGGCCATCGCTCCTGAGGATCAGGAGAAGACCACCTTTACCTGTCCCTTCGGCACATATGCTTTTCGACGCATGCCATTTGGGTTATGCAATGCCCCTGCGACTTTTCAGAGGTGCATGCTGTCGATCTTTTCGGACATGGTAGGGGAGTGTTTAGAGGTCTTCATGGACGATTTCTCGGTCTACGGCGACGGATTCGATTCTTGTCTTGACTGCCTAGACCGGGTACTCCAGCGATGTATTGAGTTTCATTTGGTTCTATCTTGGGAGAAGAGTCACTTCATGGTGACTCAAGGGACGGTGCTTGGCCACATCATCTCCAACAGGGGCATGGAGGTCGATCCGGCCAAGGTTGATGTCATTAGAAAACTCGCACCGCCGTCCAATTTGAGACAGCTACGGTCATTCCTGGGGCACGTTGGATTTTATAGGAGATTTATTCAGGATTTCAGCAAGATTGCCCGACCGTTGACTGACCCCTTGACGAAAGACACCGAGTTCCTTGTCGATGACAAGTGTCTCTCGTCCTTTGCGACTCTCCAGCAGCATGTTATTGAGGCTCCTGTTCTCCAGCCGCCTGATTGGTCTCTCCCATTCGAGATCATGACGGATGCCTCCGATTTTGCCGTGGGGGCAGTGCTGGGACAGAGGAGGGATGGAGTTCCGTTTGCCATACACTACGCTAGCCGCACATTGGATTCCGCCCAGCGGAATTATACGGTCACAGAGAAGGAGATGTTAGCCGTAGTATTTGCCCTAGATAAGTTCAGATCGTATATCATTGGATCTAGAGTGACTTTGTTTACAGATCACACCGCCATCAGGTACCTCATGGCAAAGAAGGATGCCAAGGCCAGACTGACTAGATGGATCCTTCTACTCCAGGAGTTCGACATTGAGATCAAGGATAAGCCTGGAGTCAAGAATGTGGTGGCGGATCATCTCTCCCGATTAGAGCAGCCTGAGGATTCTGAGCAGATTGATCCCATTCGAGATACCTTCCCAGATGAGGCGATCCTTGCTATCGCCTCACTCCCGTGGTATGCCGATATTGTGAACTTTCTCGTTGCAGGGAAAGTCCCACAAGATTGGCCCAGGCAGAGGCTTGAGACCTTCCTTGCGAAGGCCAAGTCCTACCACTGGGAGGATCCCATCCTTTACCACGAAGGAGGGGATAGCGTCTGGCGTCGGTGTATTCCTCAGGAGGAACACCATAGCATCCTCACTTACTGCCACAAGCTTGAGGCAGGATGACATCATTCTGGGAGGAGAACGGCACAGAAAGTGCTCCAATCCGGCTTGTGGTGGCCTACCCTCTTCAAGGACTCTGATGAGTTCGTGAAGAGGTGTACTGACTGTCAGAGGATGGGCACTTGTGGACAGCGTGATATGATGCCGATGCAGCCCATTCACTTCTGTGAGGTTTTTGACGCATGGGGCATCGATTTCATGGGTCCATTCCCTAAGAGTCAGGGATTTGAGTACATTCTGTTGGCCGTTGATTATGTGAGTCGTTGGGTGGAGGCTATCCCCGCCCGAGCCGCTGATGCGAGGACAGTTTGCAGATTTTTGAGGAAGCATATCATCACGCGGTTCGGGGTTCCACGAGTTCTGATTTCTGATGGGGGATCTCACTTCATCAACGACCAGGTGAAGGCCCTTGCTAGCGAGTTCAGTATAGACCATTGTGTTGCCACACCTTACCATCCACAGACGAATGGTCTAGCTGAGGTGTCGAATAGGGAGATCAAGACTATTTTGCAGAAAGTCGTCCGCCCTGACCGAAAGGATTGGTCACAGCTTTTGGACTCGGTCTTGTGGGCATATAGGACGTCTTTCAAGACTCCATTGGGCACATCTCCCTTTCGCCTCGTATATGGCAAGCCGTGCCATTTACCTGTTGAGCTGAGGCACAAGTCACTTTGGGCAGTCACAGACATTTTGATGGATCCAGATGGTATGGGAGACCAGAGAAGGGCAGAGTTAGCTGCCCTGGAGGAGCTTAGAGATGCAGCTTTCTCAAGCAGCCTACATTATAAGGAGAAAGTCAAGGAGTGGCATGATTCTCATATCAGTCACAAGCATTTTGAGATTGGACAGAGAGTATGGCTGTTTGATGTGAGGCTACGATTATTTCCAGGGAAGCTACAGAGCAAATGGAAGGGACCCTACTTGGTCAGAAAGGTACACGACAATGGTAGCATTGATATATCCGAGTTGTCTTCTGATAGTACCTTTCGAGTGAACGGCCAGCGGCTCAAGCCATTTCTAGATCATGAGCCGCGGGACGTTATTGTTGCCCCTATTCATTTTGCGTGAGATGTGGTCTCTTGACTCACATCTTTTGCATCTCACGCCTGATTTTCACTGTTCCTCCGCCTGTATAGATCCAGTTGTCCATATCATTCTATTCTTTAGTCCCACATCCCTTTTTCTCATCTTATGATTATGCTATACTTAGGGTGTACTTTACCCTAAGTATAGGGGGGATGTAGGACCTGCGGGTATTCTTTTTATTCTTTCTGCTCCTGTTTTGCTGCCTATACTTAGGGATATTTTATCCTAAGTATAGGGGGGGCAGATTCTGTATCTTCTTCACTCGGATTTCCCTTCATGTACAGCTTGCTATACTTAGGATTAGTTAATCCTAAGTATAGGGGGAAACCACCGAGTTCTTCTCATTCTATTCATTTATTCATTCCTGTACTTAGCCATTCCTTTTCACTTCCCTTTTACTAAGCACGAGTTATGTCTTCTTCATCGCTCTTGACCACTCTGAGGACATCGTTCGAGCTAAGTATAGGGGGGGTGTGTATATATTTCATATATACTTTAGCCATAACTCGTACTTTGTGTGAGTGTGTTAATAAATAAAATGGCTAAAAATCACAAAAATTAAAAATTTTTTCAGGTACATAAACTTCTTTTATCTTGCACATACATAGCTAGTGTACAAAGTATTCTTGTAAAAATGATTTCAAAAAAATCTTTTGTGTAAAGCTTGTGTAAATACTTTGTATCAAAATTATGTATATAGTACAAAATTTTTCCAAAATGTTTTGAAAATCAAAAGTTTGCAAAAATCTTATGTAAATGTGTGTAAATATCTTTTTGCAAAACTTGCACCTCATGCATCATTCATCCATGATTTCAAAACATTCTTCAAAAATTTTGCATGATTGTAAAATATTTGTAAATAACATCTTGTGTACATATATGTATATAGTTTTCCTGGATGAGAGTTGACATTTAAACTAAGCCTGGAATTAAATTGAGAAATGGAGCTTGAATAAGATCTTAATCCACTTAACTTTAAGAGGAACCTTATAGGACTTAGGGTTAAGGCTTTTCAGGTCCATAAGGACTTAATTCTTTGAGTCCACTAGGCTATGAGCATATGTCATCTTGATGAGCCTAAGTAGAGCACTTAACAACACACGCATGACTCTTAGAGACAATGGCTTGACTTGCACCTGCACTTTACACATGGCTCTCCACGGATGAGGTGGTAAGGAGGCAGTTTCCTTTGGCTTGGGGTAGCATATGAGGGTAGTACTTCTAGGCGGAACCTCTCTTCTTCTTCTAGTGAAGGAAGTGCGCCTCAACTTGGTCTAGTGGTGATGAAGGCTAAAGACAGAAGCTGTGGGTTGCAATAAAGCTTCAAAAGAGGGATAGTCTACTGGCTCAAGAGGAAAATTTCTTGTAAATATGCTGCACCATGTAGATATGCTGTATAGAAGTCCTTGAAAAAAAAATTTTGTGCAAAAATGCAAAAGAACTCCAAAAAAGTGGTGGGTCGGATTGAAAATTTAATAACCCCACCGGAGTGTATATAGTCAAATAAAGCAAAGCTTATGGTATCCATGTTACATCTCATGAAGCTTGCAGCGGAAGACTTAGCTACACTGGCTAGGCTTCCAAAAGTCTATACTTCTTCCCCCTCTTCTTGAGCCGGTTGCACTTGAACTTAGAAGGGAATACCCCGCTTCTCGAGGAAAGAGTTGCTAGACCGAGGCATTAGAGTTACCAGGTTGAGGGAGGCTGTTTCTTTGTTACTTCTGAGGTGGGGAGCCACATATCACTTACACCGCATGGAAAGATTCATGGTCATTAGAGTTTGTGTATGTAGACTTGTTCTGATCTGGTTTATTGAGGAGTCTTATCCATAGATTGGTGGAACTTAGAGGCTGTTGGGTTTTAAGCTTAAGTCCAAATAAGGTTCCGACACATTAATAATCCAAAGATCTGATCAAGCTCCATATCCCAATTTAATGAAGGCAAGTTTAATAATCAACCTTGATCCATGTACATCCTCTTTGTCTTTTTCTTTTTCTTTCTTTTTCACTTCTTTTTCAAATAAGTGTTTGCTAAGGGACTAGCAAAGTTAAGTATAGGGGGGTGATGAATACCCATTCATCACTCTTTATTCTTATATTTTAGCTACAAAAACCTTTGCAAATACATGTAGATATATGTAAATATCAATAATTACCAAAAGCATGCATTGTGTAAAAACCTATAATTAGCATGTTTTTGTGCAAAAATAAAAGAATAAAGATTAAAAAGAAAAAGAGGGAAATATTTAGAATAAATATTGAGCAACCTAACCCAAGGGAGGGCTCAGCATGGGCCTGACCGCATAAAAGCCAAAGTAGAGGGAGATAGGGGCTCTAGTGTAAATATCTATATAAATAAATAAAATTATATTTTCCCCACCCAAAAATTATGCTTGTACATATTTGTATATATTTAGAAAATATTAAAAATAAAATAAAAATTTGAAAATTAAAAAGATCAAAAATACCCTTTCACCATGTACATAGACCATGCTTCTTTATTTATTTAACCTTGTAAATAAATAAAATCATTTTCTAAACTTTTTGTAAATATTCTATGCTATATATTGTAAGTAAATAAAACAAAAAGAATCAAAACAAAAATCAAATAAAACTAACAAAATTAAAATTATAAAAATATATTGTACAAATGCCATGTATATAGTTGTACATAACTATTTATTTCACCTATGTATATAAATAATAAAAACAAAATAAAAATACCCTTTTATCCCTCATTTTATTCTATAAATAAATAAAATATAAAATAGGAATAAAATTGTACAAAAATAATAATTAAAAATCAAAAATCAAAAAAACTACATAATGTACATATACCTATATATAGCTACATAATGTAAATACCTCATTTTTATTTCCAAAAATTAATTAAAAATCACCAAAAAATAGAAAAAAATAAAATAAAAATATTTCATGTTGAAAGTTTTTGCAAAATCGGCCATTTGCTGCCTTATTTTTGAGCTTCAAATCTTGTCCACGTGGCAGCATCTCATTGGTCCACGGGGGATGTTGACCCCCGGTCAACTCCCTCCGCGGACCGTCTTCTCCAGCGGATCTCGCGCCCGACCCGTTTTCTCCTCTTTTTCCGCGCTCGATCCGCTCGCCTTCTCCGCAAACCCCGGGTCCTATCGCTTCCTCGTACATCCGACATGACCGCCGGGGTATCCGCATTGGGATCCGCGCTTCTCACAGCCCTACCCGACCAACCCTAGCCGGACCCGCATCTACTTAAATACCGAGCTCCGCCACCTGATTCTGCCATCTTTGGCTAATCCGTTCCACCCCCAGTGAGCTCCAGTGCCCGAGCGTGAGTGACAGCTCGCTCCAGGTGCCGTCGCAGCGAGGAGAGGGGCCGGATACCACTAATCCGGCGAGTCAGCACCGCCGTGCTCCGCCCAGAGCAGGAGCTCGAGCCTCGGGCCGAGACAACCCTTGAGGCCACGACCAGGAGCTACCTCAGCTCCAGCATAGTCTCCTCGACCGCCCAGGTAATCCCTTAGCTTCCGTATTTAGTCTAATTTCCCGTTTCCCCCAAATCGCTCCGTCCCCGTTCTTCGTCGATTCCGACCACCTCGCGTACCCATTCGATCATCGGAATCCATATCCATCTCCGCCTTCCCTCCGCGCACCTTCTCCGCCCCTCCATTCAACCCAGCTCGCACAGGAGCTGGGATTCGAATCCCCTCGCCGTCGCTTCGCCGGGGTTCGTCCGCACCGACGCACACACCACCTCCACGACGCCTAATCGGGTCGAGGCACTTTGCCCTCGACCCGCGAATCTCCTGGTTCCATTTGCAGGTCAGTGCGAGCCCATCTGAAGGCTCGAGTCTTCCAGGCCAGGAGCTCTCCTCCGTCGTCCTTGCCGGAGCCCTCTAGGGCTCGGCTGGGCCATCGGAGACCACCATCAGCTGCGGAGCTTCATCGCGCACCTTCTCCGATCTCCGGAGGCAGCAGGGGCGGATCCCAGCGCTCACACAAGGCCGGCGAAAGTCGCCGGGCACCTGTTCTTCGAGGATCTTCAGCCGCCGTCCGATCAGCCTCGACCTCCAGTTTTCATCTCGTCCATCCATTCTCGGAGGAGCAGTCACCGCCCGATCATTCAGAGGGACGATCTGGACCATCCAAGCAGAGAGAGAGAGGCGCCAGCCACCAGCGTCCATCAGATCTTCCACGTGCCCTCTTCTCAGACGTCGATCAGGCCTACGTGCGAGAGGAGAAAGGCGCCCGCGTCCAGACCCGTCGGATCAGCCACGCGTCAATCATCCGGCCCTCGACGTTAAATAAGGGGTAATTTGTCTTAGGCCCCCTCTTAGTTTCTGCATTTTGCTTCAGTCCTGTAAATATCTAAGTACGTTGTGTAGTTTTAGGTTTATTTGCACATTGGACCCTGCGCTTTAGTTTATTTGCATTTATACCCCTGCCGATTGTGAGCCACGTGCTTCGTCACGTGTATTTCTGGGTTATTTGCATCATTTGCCCTTTTAGTTCTGGTTGTTAATGAATGAATGAAAACTTTTGAGTATTTGCATCTATGCCCCTGTGAATGTTTTAATTGCGCATGTGCGCTTATTTTAGGGTAATTTGCATTTGAGGTCCCCGGACTTTTGGTACGGGTTACCAATTAGTCCCCGAACCTTAGTTTTATAACATATAGGTCCCTGAGTGCCCCAGGCACGCGTTTGGCGCGTGACTTCTTGGGTTAATTGCACCAGGACCCCCAGAACTTTGGGTATTTGCACTTTGGTCCCTGTGCACAGTACCCTCTTGTCATTTTTGAATAAAATATCAAATCACCTCCAAATCCAACGAAAATTTGACACATGGCTCCTGCCATGGTGTAGGATTTTTGTAGATTTCTAAGGACATTTCTGATCTTGTTTGCTATTTTTAAAAATTCAAAAACATCTATTTTTGGCACTGTTCAGTTTTAAAAATCACAAAAAAATATAAAAACCCCCCAAAAAAATTCTGTAAAAATTAGGTACTGTTTATCTTGTGTCCCTTGATTTTCTAGCCAATTTTGGCTATTTTTCATCACTGGAAAACCTTAAAAACTTAAAAAAACCCTCAAAAACCCATAAAAATTCCAATAAATGCATTAAAAATCCAAAAACAATAATTTTGGTACTCAAATTTTCCTTGTTTTACCTAGTTACAGGAAAAATACCTCCAGGTCCTTTTTAGGTCCTTAGATATTTTATCTGGGGATTTTGGGCCTGGCTGGACAGTACCTTGCATTTTTGCTACTGTTTGATTTTTAGAAAATAAAATACACATCAGAAAAATTCCAAAAATTCACCAAAACATTAAAAAACATAAAAAACATAAAAATATTTTTGTCTGAATTTTTGTTTGCTTCTTGATGCATTAAATAATTTGTTGAAGTGTTCTTACTTTTGCTTTTCTTATTTTCTTCACATATTAAAAATTCCAAAAAAATTTAAAAACCATTAAAAACCACTAAAAAAAATGTTTTCCCTTTTTTTCTGATTTTTTTGATTACTTCGTAGGCCTTCGGCCAATCCGTGCTCCTTGAGTTCGACCCTGGGTGCTATACCAGGTTAAACATATAGCAGGACCACTTCCTCGCTTCGATTGATTTTATTGCTATTAGTGGTTCGATTTTTCTTGATTGACTTAGCCTGATCGCTTGGGTCGCAACGACCCTATTTCTGTACCTTATACCCGAGTGGTTAGGCTCGTCATCACATCCCCTAAGCAGATTATCTTCAAGCGGTTCCGTTCCCTTGATCAACAGACTGTAAGCCTTCTTCACATAGAAGACGCCTTCTCTCCATGCCCAATGGTCATTACCAGAAGTGGGACCCTCGATCCTAGATAGAGCTTCCATCAGTCGCAGCAAGTCTTGTGTACGACGTTCTGAAATACCGCCTGTGAAGGCAGGCATCCAAACATTATTAACCCAAGCATCTGCAACCCGAGCATTTATGTCCTCCGCCAAAGCAAATAAACGAGGGAAGCGGGCAGCCAGAGGTCCTTCTCTCATCCAATTATCAGTCCAAAAGAAAAAATTCCTGACGCCACCAAGACACGGATGGAAAATATGGGGAATATCAGGTAGAATCACACGAATACCCTTCCACAGTGCTGACTCAAACCTCATGGGACGAAAACCACTAATAGAGTGTGCATCGACCTTATAGATACTGCGAATCAATTTGCAACAAATGTCCTCCTTGTCACCCAAAATTCTCGCAGCCCACTTTAAAATAAGTGCATGGTTCATCAACTCCAATCTCGGCACCCCGAGTCCCCCAGCCTCCTTGGGTAAAGTAACAGTCTCCCAATCCATAAGATGCATAGTGCGCCCATCCCTACCTGTTCTGCCCCAGAAAAATCTCCTCATAATCTTTTCAAGCCGGTTGCGAACCCCCACTTGTAGAATTCTTGTTGACATAAAGAAGGTTGGAATTGCCGCCAAGACTGCCTTCACCAGAACCAAACGCCCACCACGAGAAAGTAAGGAACCCTTCCAACCTGCTAGCTTCCTTTCCAGTTTCTCCACCACTGGAAGCCAGCCCGAAATACGAAGGCGGCCATGACCCAACGGTAGACCCAAGTATCTAATATGCCTCGGACTGCATGAGCAACCCAACTCCAAACTACATGTTTCCACTTCCTCGGGCATTAGACCAAAAGGAATAAAGCTAGATTTTTCGTTGTTGAGCTTGACGAATGTGGAAGGAGAAGAGATAAAGGAGTACTATATTATGGGGGTAGAATGGGACTATATTATGAATAATTTTAAAAATTTTACATTTTATTAAATTGCCAAAATTTATTTTCTGTCAAAATGGATGGTTGAACCGGTGGTTTGGTTCAATTGGTTCAACCGGATTTAAGCGGTCCAACCGGGTTTTGACCGATTTTGACTGTTTTTTATTTTCTGAATAAAACACGGGTGGTTGGACCGTTTTTCTTCCGGTTCTTCGTTTAACCGATTGAACCGGCTGTTTGGTTCAGTTTTTAAAACCTTCATCTCAGGACTATTATCTCTCCTTATCCGAGATAAGGGACCCCGTCATAATAGGTTTGGAGATATCATGGACGAGGTCGAATGGATTCATCGACATGTGCATAATTGTTGTATTATGTGTTAAGAAAGAATCGCATGCAATAGGGACATCTTACTTAATTAATCTCATCTTAATCCATTCATGTGATCCACGGCTTTGCAAAAAATGTTTAAGATGTCAGAGGGTGGTTAACAAAAATAAACTCATCATGCATGCATACACCTCCACTTTTGTCCTCAAACAACGATGGGGACTTCAACTCCTACTTCAAGTTTGAGAAATGCTTTATTTTTTTAACTCATTAACTCAATATTATTTGGTTCGGGTAACCACATTCATTCATCTTCCCAAATATTTGGACATGAAGTTCGAGGCGAAAGGCAAATGCCCATACAATTTTGGCTAAGGACAATGTTGCTTAGAGAAAGAAAAGTTAGCATTCATCCTTTTTAATTTTGATACTTTTATTCTCAGCACAATAAGCTGTTAAGCTTTTGAAGAGGGTCCAAAAAATCATGAGCAATAATGTTATGGTTTCTAGGTTTATGGATGTAGTGAGTAGCAGAATTGATTATGCAATTAAAAAAGGACTAGCGGCATAGCTTGTTGCCATCTTGTCTCCAATTTTTATGTTATGTTAATATGAAGGAAGATGCTATGGTTTAAATGACCATAAACATAGAAAAAGTGTATCTATGGCTATGGCAAACATGGCCTTATATACTATTATATGTAACTTTAGTTTAGTTAATTCTCAATTTTTTGTTGGACATGCGAGCCCACGACGAGCCATTATGCAGTAAATGTTATTGCAAATATCACTCACTGATCTGAAATGAAGAATAACTAATTTTCATAATAGGTCCCTACATACAATTAAGGTTATGAACCATGTCCATCTTGATGATCATACAAGTGTTGATTCAATTGTTGAATCATAGAGGCTGGTGCTTGGATGAATATCTAAAGAGTTAGATGAAAACTCACCAAGCACCGTCAAATGATTATTAAGAGATGATCTCTAGCCTGAGTAGTAGATGAAAATCCTTTCTCTCATGGGATGATATCTGACTGACCTCTTGGTGCATGTTCTCTACAAGGAATAGAGATTCAGATGTGCTAGATAAGTTAGGTCAAAGATTTGACTTAACAAGATCGATATAAGCAAGAACTATGTCGTACGCTGTCACGATATAGGCACGCATCCTCTAACTGGAGACAAATGTGTTACTATATGTATGAGTATGTACATTTGGCAGACCAATAGGTTGATGACGTAATCAAGGTCTATACACCGACGCGCTGGTGTGCATATAAGGTCATATGAGTAATATGATCTCTCAAAAGGATTATACATGTTCATTACTGAACCGAAAGATCTGAGCTCACTCGGGAATCAAGTCCTTTCTCTCATTGGCTGATATCTAACCGAACTCTTGATGCATGTCCTCTACATAGGAATAGAGATTCAGAGGTGTTAGATAAGTTAGGTCAAAGAGTTGACTTAACACGACCGAGATAACCAAGACCTATTTGTATGCTGTCATGATATAGGCACGCATCTTCTAACTGGAGACATATGTGTTACTATATGTACGAGTATGTACATCTGACAGATCAATAAGTTGATAGCCTAATCAAGGTCTATACACCGACGCGCTGGTGCGCATATAAGGTCATATGAGTAATATGATCTCTCGAAGGGACCATACATGTTCATTACTGAACCGGAATATATGATCTCACTCAAGAGATATATGGAAATCAAATTCTGTGCATGGTCATCTCACTTTGGAAGCTTGACTAAATGTCTAGGTTTGATACCTGCTTTGGAAAGTATATGATCAATACCTAGGTATGATATATGCTTTTGGAAAGTATATGATCGATACCATCTGCCAATGATCAAATGAGAAACTTAATGATAAAACCCTAAAGGAGACGGTCTAAATGAGATCTAAAACTTCAGGCTTTAATCTAGGTCTTCTAGTATACTGGATGTACATGTATTAGGAATACCTGAGGGTGATGTAATAAATAAACGATTATATAACCATGACGCTTCCATTATGAGGGAATGATGAAAGATGTATAGATTTTAGTGACTCCTCTCAATAGATAAGTAATCTAATCTTGATCCAAATGTTGGACAGTGATTTGAATGCGATTCAGATGCAATGAGAAGATTGGGCTTACAGCTTTGATTCAATTAAACATCTATGTGAGGTCCTCAAGATATGGATTTGATATATGATCTCAATATCCAAGTCACTATACGTGAAATGTACAATCGTCCTATCCTTATCTCCATGTATCTATAGAGATTATTCTTGAAAGTGTTCAAGGATAATTTCATTGTCGATAATGTGTCTAAGCATTGAAGAAAATTAATAGTTAAATGTGATTTAATTATCATGAATAATATGCATTTGATTCATATTATTTTTTCATATAAGGAGAGTTATCTAAGATAATTAAATGTGACTAATTATTAAATATGTGAATATTGTAAATATGATTCATGTTATTTGGGCACATGAGAATAGAGATCCAAGATAATTAAATATGATTTAATTATCGAGGATATGAATAATGTGGATAATATTATCCACATTATTTGTATATATTATAAATGTGACTTATAATATATAGAGAGAGCTTATTGTAAAAAATATCTTCAAATTAATTGTTGATGTGAATTGGATTCACAATGGAAATTAATTTAAATACATTTTACATTTTATTTTGATTGTGAATATGATTCACAATTATGTAATGAAAATGATTGTAATATTCAGAAAATTAATTTGGAATTATTTTTGTGAATTAATTTACAACAAAAGTTGTTGTAAATATATATGAAAGATTACAGGAGCCAATACCATCCATTTAATGGATGGTGGATGACCACCCTTTGACTTGTTCTCAAGGGTGGTCATCCCCTCCTTTTTAGGAAGATGTGTGGACTCCTTCCTAATTCTTCTATGCTAATTGATTTAGTTAAAAATAAATTATATTGATTATGCAATATATATTTAATTTAATCTAAATTAATTATTGTTGTATTTTTACAACAAAATCAGGTCCATTGAGAAACACAAATCAATCTCAACTATTGATTTTGTGCTTCTCATGGATGGGAATCCATGGACTCCCAAAATACTATAAAAGAAGAGGAAACCCTAGATTTTTATTTACACAATGTAGTATCCTCTAAACCTCCAACTCTACTAAGTATACCCGGATCGTTTCTGGCTACCCGAGAGTACCCACTGAAGATAAGGTGATTAAAAGTGTGAACTAAGTAGTACTTCGAAAGAACCCCAGACTCTGGCTCTACCTTATGGGTCTCTCTCACTCACTGAATCTGGGAGTATACCTGCGATACAATTTCAGGGGTTGCTCTCCCAAAACAAGTGGAGTCCTTACGTTTAGTTTTAAAGTCAGATAAGAATTAGCAGTCCCTGTTTTAAGTTTTGATTATTGCTTTTTTAGATATTTTCAGAGACTAATGTATTGTTGCATTTTGGGCATGGTCCTAGATACAAGCAACCAGGTCTTTCGACCTAAGCAAGCACCTAGCTACGGTTGCATAGAGAAGGGAAAAATCAAGAAATCCTGCAAACACCTATCCTCGAAAACCACAGAAAATCATCGAGAAAAACATGAGCGAAAACTCGCGATGGGTGCCCTGCTCCCTCAGGAGTACAACCCTGGTAAAACAAACATCGAGAAGAAAGGAGGGAGAGGTACAAGTCGGGATACTCTGAAGGGATCCCTTCATACGAACAAATTTTTTATTACAAGAAATTACAACAAAATCAGTTTTGCGGTTCTCAGCTGTGCGGCTCAACCCGTGCCACACAAATCAGAAATAGAAAGCCGTGAGGTTAGAAAAAGAACTAAAATGGCTACAAGAAACCCTAAACATAAGTCTACGGCTACCCTAATGCTGCCTCCCCGATAACAGCGTCATCTTAAAAACTCATAAATCCTTGGTCTAATTTCTTCTTCAAATTCATGCAAAAGAGAAAGAGAAGAATTTCGCAGTCGTTGTATCGACCAGGTGAGTTTTAGCAGAAAAGATTAAGGTTTAGCTAATCTCTTTATTTTTTTATACTCCTAAACTTAGTGTATAGCAGTTAAGCACGTGAGTGTCGAACTCAAGGAGGCAAACTTTTTGAAAAAATAGGGATAAACTATAGACAAACTAAGGTACAAGGTTTCCTATTTTTTATTTTATTTTTAAAGAATTTTCTGAATTTTTATTTGATTTTAATGAATTTTTTATGTTTTTATGAATTTTAAGTATTTTGTGAATATTTTTTTATTAAGAAACTATTTTGTATTTTTTTCTTTGATTCTTATTTTATGATTGTTATGGTTTATTTTTATTTTCTTCTTTTATGATTTTTTGAAGGTTTTTAAGAATTTTAGGGATTTTGAATTATTTTTAAGGTGAAAAACTTATTTCAATGGAAAATTGTGTGGTATTTATGATTTTTAAAATTAGAAATAGTACGGAAATATGTTTATTTTATTTTTATTATAATGTAAGTCAAATTATCTTTAAAATGATATGTTGTGCATTTTAGCGGATTTGTAGTTATTTATTTAGGAATTTTTTTACAAATTTTAGTGATTTTTATTATTTTTATTGATTTTAATATGAATTCTCTAATGCTAAAAAGTATTTTTATTTTCAAAATAGGATTTTATATTGTATCTAGTGTAAAATACGGTATCTATACGTATTTTTATTTTTTGTATTCTTATTTGTTATGTATAGGGTATATGTGTAGGATAGGTAAGCTGTTAGGAGTATAAATGTAATTTCTGAGAAAGTTTTGGAGTACGTGGAAAATGTCAGAAGTTGCAGGGGTTTTCACGCAATAATCACGGTACGTACATGCACATGCATGTGATTCTACCTGTTGTAAGGATATGTTTGTGATTAGATAAATTGCTAGGGATAAGTGCATAAAAATGCCACTAAACACATGCTGCTCAAGTGTTAACTCCTGGCTAGAATCTGTACGCAATAAAAAGGAAGCACGAGGATGCTTATGTAAAATGCTCAAAAATTTCGTCCACACGCGCGGCTCACATGCATTCTTAAGCGACAGGGCGGTGTGTCATTGGGGCGTGACGCGTGTTTAAAGTGCGAGGCTTCTTCGGGGTTGTTGGATTGGATCGGATGATCCGATGGCTAGAATAAAAAGCCCTAAACTGAGGGCTCGATCTATGTTGTTCTTTTCTATTTCAATCTCGTGGACGGCTGCTAATGGTGCAAGTGCGACGATCAATGCATATGGCGATGCAGATCTATCTCTGATGAAGAGCGACCTAGGCATCTAGATGGAGATCTATTTAGATGCAGACCTAGACAACTAGATGACTAGGTTGACAAGGAATAAAATAGGGAGAGATAAAGGTTAAAACATAATAAAATTCTCATTCTTTTATTCTTCAAAAAGTCCTATTTGGGAACTATTTTATCCTTTATTATTTATACATCAAATAAAGAAACTTTGTACATGAAATTATAGATAAAAATATATCGAAAAATAAAAAATTGATTTCATCCAAAAATAATATACATTGTACTTTTTATACTCAAAATAATATTCCAATTCCAAACTTTCCAGAACTATATCTTCTCCATATGAACTCAAAATATATCAAAATCACTTTAGTTGTATACAACTTTTAATAAGCTATTTAGTGAAGGTGGCTTCATTTAATTTAGAGTTAAGATGCAAAAGTTAGGTTTTGGATCCCTATTGTATAGTTTACCCAAATAAAATATTCATTTTATTTATTCTTTATAATTTTTAGAAATTTATATTTTTAAAATTTTCTAAATATTGTTAATAAGATATGTACATACTTAGAATAGAATAAAATGATAAAGAAAATACTAAAATAAAACAATATACAAAAATACATAGATGAAATACCTATTCATATACCTATATATTATAAACTATATTTATTTAAGTGTACAAAATACATAAAAAGATAATAAAAATAAATTTATATATATAGGAATAAGTTATAAATTTATAAATTAAGAAAATAAAATAATAAAATGAAAAACACATAGTAAAAAATACTCAAAATATAGATGAATATACATATAAATATACCCCTAAAAATTAACTTGCATCAAATAAACTCATAAAAACAAATAAAATTTATATTAAAATACTACATAAAATAATAATTTTTTTATTTCATAAATTTTATTTAATTAATTCGTTGTTATTTTATTTTTATTTATTTGTCTTTTTCCAATCGATTGTGTCTTCTAGCGGGTCATCTGGACCAACGGGAGCCTTCTAATTGTTGATCGCGAGTCAACTCTTTTAACTTGGACCTAGTTCTGTCAGAATCGAGCACCCCCCTCTTCTCAATATTTCCCCGCTTGATACACTGCTTGAGGATGAACAATCTCTTCATGATATTTGGTCAATGTTCATCCTTGATCTCCGCCGACATCTTGCCTAGGGCTGAATCGCCTCGACAAACTCGTGATCCCTAGCCGAAAAAGATTTTGTATTTTTAATAAATCATTTTAAAATACAAAGAATATAACAAACTTTAAAAATAAAAAATATAAAAAATACCTTTAAAAATTCTATAAAAAATTAGCCATAGTATATATATTACATAATATACCAAAAAAATAAAAATTTGAATATTAAAATGAATAAAAGATTCAAAATACATAAAAACTTTAAAAATTCATCACTAAATCAATAAAAAATAGATAAAAACGTTCAGTATATCATTTTGAAGATATTTTCATACACTTTCTAGGAAAAATAAAATATAAATATTTTCTTACAATTTTTTATTTTTAAATATCAAAATACCCCATAGTTTTTAATAAAAAACCTCATTTTCCACTTTAAAAAATTCAAAAAGAAATAAAACCCGTAAAATATCTTAAAAATTCATAAAAATAGGAAATAAAATTTAAAATAAAAAATCAAATAAAAATTACAAAATATTTTCTAAAATTTCAAAAAATATAAAATATAAAAAATATAAAAGTCACTAAAATTAATTAAAATCCAAAAAATCTCTAAAAAATAAAAATTAGGAAACACGTTATAACTTAGTTTTCTACTATTTTCCCATAGTTTCCAATAGTTTGCCTCATTGAGTTTGACACTCACGTGCTTTCACTATACATCTAAGTTTAGGAGTATAAAAAAATAAAAAATATTTTTTCTGTATAAATTCATCTGTTCGATACAACGACCTTTTTGTCCTCTAGATCAGGTGTATTTTTCACTAGTCCAAAAAAAATATGAAAATGGATCTGTTTAGAATAAAAAATACCTCAATATAATAATTATACTAAACATAACATGTTAAAAATGTAGATTCATAATCACAAACTCAAATCTGGTCACAAATTCATAGTAAATGTAAATATACTAGGATTGATCTTAACCCAAAATCAAACAATGTAATCTAATAAGTGTTTTCTATGTGGGACTTGCAAAAAGTCAACCCTATACATAATACTACTAGTCACCGGAACACTAATAATAACAGTTAGAAAAACTTTTTCATAGATGATTTTCACATGAACATGGATCATGACTCCAAAAGATCTCTCTCAATTCCTGTCTCTCTCCATCTCTCTTTTTGTCAGACTTAGATGTTTCAAAACAATAGCTAATGAGGTTCACTTTATCATACATCCAATGAGGTAGAACTCGATAATGCTAATCCTAATTTCCACTGACATGATCATTGACTAATAAATATCGATCTCTTCACCTTAAAATTTTGAACATATCGATCAATTATTCAGTTATTAATCTCTTATTAATCATAGACCCGCCTTGTAATAGTTGAAGCGAATACTTAAAAAGTATTATTTGAAATCGTAAAAGTGAAGGTATACTACTTAACAACTTAGTAAACATTTGGATAATTGTCGATGAAGCATCTATGAGTTTGGTGTTTTCTTTTTCTCTCCGAAGCTAAAGATCAAATGTAGATATCGCAATGTGGACCTCACGGGTGATAGAGAAGGATGCTCATAATGTCCAGTGCAGATAATGCATGAACCATTGCATGATATTTTCCTTGTTCATATCTTGATTAGACAAATGATGGACTTCTAGACACGACCCAACATCAATTGAAATTATTTTTTAATTATCAGCTAGATCATCGACGTATGCATATTTTTTACCTATTTTTTTAACGTTAACACGATTCAATAATATCATTCATCTAACATGAAAACCATCAAGTTTGCATTTACTTGAGTGTAACAAAAATAATCAATCATGTGATAATATTCATGCATTTGGTCCACAGCATCTGCTCCTTTGTCACCTCCGTACACAACCTCATTTAACAGCCATTTTGGATGAACATGTAACTAATCCGTCTATTCTCGTGCCCTCGATCTGCCACGCGATACTTATGCTTGAACCGTGCTCATTTAGTCATTAATGTTCCACGAGCTAGGACGGAAATCAAGAATGTATGGTCGGAGCTTTTGCGTTTATGCATTGTTAATCACCTTCTCCTCTGTCTCTTCGGTTGTGAGATAAGAAATACAAGTACATCGTAAAAAAATGAACATGTTTTTGATTTTTTTAAATCTGAAAATGTAGATGTACATAATCCAAGAAATGGTCTGATATTAATGTAGTGTGCCTGTACCTTTAAGAACCTGGATTCTAATACCAAAAGAGACGCTCTGAACTCTTGAAATTATCGGACCTACTGTTAAAAAAACAAGGTTGATGCTACATGTAATTAAATTGGTCTCTCGCCACTGTTGCTATAAGTGACATGCATGGTATTATTTATCACAAACTTTGTACGTTTGTCATACAATACGAGTATACGAGCATATAGAATATTATTTAAGACGATAGGATTTGATATGCTGCATTAGGATGACGTCTTCCATTAATTAATCGAGATCATCGTGATGAACAGTTGACACCAAGAAGAGCCATGGGATGGTTGGTGATGGGCACGTCTTCCTTAGCGCACACCCATCTTGCTGACCTCCTTCCTCCCCCGACGCCCTCCTCCTCGGCGCAGACTAGCCAGCATAGGACACACCCTCCCTCGACGTGATCCGAGCCTTAGTAATTACCTCGGCCTCAAGAACACATAGATTAGAGAATATGTATTTCCCAAGAGACCGAGAACCTTCAGCAGATGCGAACACTCGATCTATGGAAGACTGAGATCTTGTTGCTGAGCTTGAAGCTCTGTGACCAATTGCTCAGCGACATGCCTTCTTCTTCCGGCAAATGCCATCAAGTTCGATCTCAGAGGCTATAAAAGATTGAGCTGATTTGCTGAAAGTATCCTCTAGCAAATAGGAGATGGAAAATCAAGATTCGAGCACCAAAGGATTGGCTTGGTGCCAACCTGTATGAACTGTTGCCCTTCTTCTTTAAGAGGGTCAAGCACAATAGTATTAAAGAGATGGGGATGATTGAGAAAGGGAGGAAGAGGGGAGTCTTGATAGAGTGCTCCATTGGTTGCCAAGGAACGACTAGTTGTTGTGGGGATGCTTTACGCGGAAGAGGAGAGTCTTGTACAGATTGCTCATGAATGTTTTTGATATTGTAGTAAATTCTTGTATAGATTTGAGATAACTTTTGTATTGAATTGATATTACTTTGTATTAGATGCATTATTGTCTACAAGTGAATGATTTTATATTATAAGGTCAAATTTTGTATTGATGCGCCTTCTTCTGCATATATGAGTGTAAGTAGGTACGAATCTTCTCTTGTGTATGTATGGTAGAGAAAGGGTTGTTTGTATAGAGAATGAACATTTCCGTATATTGGAGTAAGTCCTTGTATGGATTCATCCTTTGTTTCATACTTGAGATAAGTTCTTGTGTATAAATGGGTAGAGAAGGGGATGTTTATATGGAAATAAAATTTTTTGTAGGAAAACGAAGATTTTTGTATAATGGATGAGTTATGCTATAAATATCTTCTCTGTTGCATATTTGAGAGAGATTATATATGTTCCCTTTCATGAATATGCTAAAGAGTTGTCGAGAGAAAAATTGATGCCTATTTCATTGTGAGAAAATTAGCAACGATAGGTTGAACAAGCTCTTCTTTCTTCTTCAACCGAAGCGGGACGTTAGATATGCAACATACATATGAAGGAAATACAAAACTTCTCTTTGATATACAACAAAGAACAATATCATACCAGAAGTCATTGTTGCATACATAAAAACCCATATTCCAACAAAAAATTCCTCATGCGCATACATATGGAGGAATATATAAAAGTTCTCTCAATATGCAAAAGAGAATGAAATCCAACAAAAACTCACTCTATTGTATAGAATTCATTGTATTCTAAAATGCTACTTGTGCACATGCATAAGATGAAACAAACAAAAGTTTTCTCGAATATACAACAGAGAACGAAATCCTACAAAAATGCATTCTACCATACAAAAATCTTTGTAGACCTACAAGTCACCTGTGCGCATACATAAGATGGGTCATACAAAAGTTCTTTCAAATATGTAACCAAGAACAAAGTCCTACACAAATGCGCTCTATGATAAAAAAGTTATTCATGCACATACATAAGATGGAATATACAAAATTTCTCCCAAATATTTAGCTGAGAATAAAATCATACTAGAATTCTCTCTATTATACAAAACTCATCATACACCTAGAAAAAGACTCCTCATACACATACATAAGATGTAACAAACAAAACTTCTCTCAAATATGCAACAGAACGTGAAATCATAATAGAAGTACGTGTTTTGGATGTATTATTTGTCTACAATGAATGATATTGTAATATAAGGTCAAATTTTGTATAGATGTGCCTTCTTTTACATATTTGAATGCAAATTCTTATGTGTCTTTCCTCCTATGATTAAATGGTGGAGAAGTATGTATGGAAATGAACTTTTTTGTAGGCAAAAGATATAATGAAGTGAGTTCTAGTAAGAATATCTTTTCTGTTGAATTTTTGAGGGAGTTTTTGTATGTTTCTCTCATGAATGCACATAAGTATCCTTTTGTAGAAAAATGATGATTTTTGTATAAAAAAGTGAATTTTAGTATGGATGTTTTCTTAGTTTCATTTATGAGAGGTTTTTATGTATGTTCCTTGTCATGAATGCACACAAGTACCCCTTTTCATGGAAAATGAAGATTTGTGTATAATGGAGTAAGTTTTGGTATGAATATATTCTCTTTTACATTTCCAGAGAGTTTTCATATTAATCTATCCTTTTTTTTCTAAACGCAATGAAGAAAGGAATTTTCGTAGGAAAGTGAACGTTATTATATGTTAAAGTGAGTTCTTGTAAGGATTCCTCTTATGTTGCAGATTTGATAAAGAATCTGTATTAAGTGTGTTTCCTCTGTATTGGATGAATTTTTAAATCCAAATGAAATAAATGCTTCATTTGAAACACATGCTAAACTATTAAAATAACAAACAAATGGAATTCACTTTGCAACATGGATCCAAACTCAACAAGAAACAAATGACAATCATTTGATCTCTTCACATTGTCCAAAGACATCATTTGAGTTTCTTTCATAAATTGTTGCATCTCTATTACCACACATTGCATAACATCTGTAATACCTTACAATGTGATAAAATCATTTAAAGATATATTTTACTAACAAATTAGATCTCTCCAATTACTCCAGATGATCATAAATGCTCGGATCGAATCCTTGAAAGACTTGTTTTCTCCTAGATGGTCGTCGATGGCAAACGATCTCATGTGGGCCTGATCTCCAGATGTTGATCGATGAAGTTTCAATAGGTAATTGATGAATCTTCATTTCATCACCTTTATTCTATCATTTTGATCTTAAAAAATTTAGTCGTTGCATGTAAATACCATTAATTTGCACAAAATAGCATCAATTATTTATTGTATTTATTGTAAATAAAAATAAGGTTTTTAATACCAAAGTTATAGAATAAAGAGAAGAAAATAAAAAGGAATAAAATATTGAAAATAATTTATGTCCATAACCCCAAGACCAAGTCCAGAATAGCGTTGGTCGACAAGGAATGAAGTAGAGGGAGATAAGAGCTAAAATACAATAAATACCTCATTTATTTATTCATTAGTTATGCATCTTTGACACCTATTTGATTCTTTATTATTTATTTCATCAAATAAATAAATTTTGTACACGAAAGTTGTAGATAATAATGTAAATAAAAATACAAAATTGAGTTTGTACAAAAATAATATACATTGTGCATTCTATACACAGAATAAAAAGGCAGAAACCAAACTTCACAAACCCATATCTTTTCAATAAAAACTCAAAATATAGCAAAATCACCTCTAATTGTACATAACTTTTCAAGAGCTATTTAATGATGGTTTTAATACCATGTAGAAGTTAGGTTTTGGGTCCCTATTGTACATAATACCGATTAAAATATTCAATTTATTCATTGTTCATTTTTTTGCAAATTTATATTTATAAAATTTTGTGAATATTATTCATAACACACGTGCATATTAAAATTGAAATAAAACCCAAAAGAAAAGGCAAAATAAAATAAGTTTATGTAAAAGCATAGAAAAAATACATGTGTTACTATATGTATGTAAATAAAAGGGGAATACATTCTATTATTCTTTATTCTTTCATAATTTTATAATATGCTAAATATTATTCATGTTTTATTAAAAATATAAAATAGAATAAAACTCAATAAAATACATCAAAATAAAATAGTAGACATAAAACATAGGTAAAATACCTATGAATATACCTACAAAATACACATACTTATATTTTTAAGTGTACAAGCAACATTATAGAAATAAAATAAAAATATATTTATATTCACAAAAACAATTCATAAATATATAAAATAATAGAATAAAATAATAAAATAAAATATACAAAATAAACATAAAAATGTACCAAATATAGGTAAATATACCTATAAATAAGCCATTTAAAATAAACTTGTAATAAAATAAACCAAAAAAATAAATAAAAATCATAATAAAATACTACATAAAGTAAAAATATTTTTTTATTTTATACTTAAAAATAATAAAACCATTTACTATTTTTATTAGTTATTCTTTAATAAAATTCCCTATTTTATCTTTATACGGTTGAGCTGGGCCAATCACAAGACACTGAGAGTTGACCTCGGTCAACTTGACCTCCAACCATCTGAAATGACGTAGGCATCTTGTCCCTGATTTTCTTCCTTTTTTCCAGGGCATCTCGCCCATCTATCAACCTTGCTTCCTGAAGATAAAGTGATCATTGATCATCCCTGATCCACGCCAAATCATCTAATAATCTGTACATAGCACCGATCCATTGATCTAACTCGGTCAATAAGTGTGCGCACATTGTCTTACAAATAAAGACCCTCGCCTCCTCTTTCAAATTTGGTCAACCTTTAAGCCTCTTCCACCCCAGCCTTCGGTCTAGAATGCCTCTTCGTGACAGGGAGAAGCTCTTGGAGGTCTGAGCAGGCTGAAGTAGGTGGGGTTGCACCAACGGCCACCATCGTCGGTGACCCTACTCCCTAGGTGTCCCCCAGGCATAAGAGTTCTTCTTTCCTCGCTTATTTTACGCATTTTAATAGTAGATTTACTTTCCTGCTATTAGATTAGGATTTAGTTAAGCAATCTAAGCTCTTAATCGCTCCGCCCGTACTTCGCCGGAGTCGAGCTCCGGGAAGCTCCTCCGCGCATCGTTGTTGCCGCTCCGACCATCTGAGCACTTTCATACAACTCCCTATCACTTTCCCCACATCCCAGGCACCTCCACTCACCCTGATCCATCGAGGGTCAGGAGATTGGGTCTCCTTCCTCAGCCCATCGTCGGAGACCTCTACTGCACCCATTTTCCGTCCATTTCGACCAAATAAGGCCCCGGGGACAGTCGCCTTGTCGCGCATAACCTTTTTGCAGGTCCGGGCGTGCCAAAAGACTCGCAATGGAGTCGATTTTAGCAAAGGACAGGACAGGTACCTGGAGCCCACCTTCTTCCTCTACCTCGCCTGAACACTCCAAGTCTCCAGGCACCTCGCCTAAGGGATCTTTTGACCAGGGGGCTTCCAGGAACGAGAAGAGATGCTTGGCAGTGCCGGAGGAGGCAGGAGGAGCTCGTTATGATCGATCAAAGCTCGCCAACGGTGACCTTCTTCCATGTTCTTCCAGTTCTCCTCTCAACCATCCGATCAAGAGTGAAGCTCCAGATGCTACAGATGTCGTTTGATCACGTCCAATCGCCACCGTTAGATCATCCATCTGATCTAATCTCGTCGTTGATCTACGAACCGGTATCCGCCATCGGATGTGTAACACGAGGATAAGTGAAGCGATCCCGATCGCCCACCAGTGCCTAGGATTGGGGTAAATTGCATATCTAGTCCCTGTATTTTTATATTCAATAATTAGTCATGTAAATAAAATGTAGAGTTATAAAATAAGTGAGAAATTTTGCATAAAGGACCATATACTTATTTTAATTGCACTTAGGTCCACTCCACGTCACCTCACGTGCCATTCCACGTGAGGTAGCAAAATTATATGTAAACCCCTGTTAGATGTTGTATTTATTGTTTAGTCCCATAAATTCAAAAGCACGTTGTATATTTTTTTAAATTGATGAGATACCCCCGTACTTTTTGCTAATTACATTTTGGTCCGTACCAGTAGGAGTCATGTGTTGTCCCATGTGATGAGTTATTTACATGTGCACCTTGGCGGATTTTGAAATTTTCATTTAACCATTAAGAATTAAATAAAAGTTGAAAATTTTTGGTGATTTTGCATTGTGCCCCTGTACTTATTTTTATTCGCAAAAATGCCCTATTAGATAATTATTTTTGTATGTTTGACCTAATTATTACAAACACCTACAGTGCTCCTAAAAATTCACAAAAATAGGGACAAATGATTTATGCCTTATAGATTTACACCCATACCTTTAATTGGCATTTTATCTATTTATTAAAAATTAAAAAGGAGCCAATGTAACACCTGTCTAATTAATAAAATACCAAAAAAATATAAAAAATTTTTGAAAAATTCCAAAAAGTTATATATGATGTATTTGGGTATTTATTGAGTCCAAAAAACAAAAAATCCTAAAAATAGAAAAGAAAACATAAAATTTCAAGAAGCTCCAAAATCAAAATATATATATAATAAAACTTTTCAAAAATACCAAAAATATATTTTTCTGACTTATATTTATCTATATATTATTATGTATATATTAAAATTAATTTGGGTAATTTTGGGACTTACCTATTATCTTTAAAACCCAAATTAATTGCGGATTATGTATTAATCCCATATTTGGGATTATTTCGTCCTTAAAATATAAAAACTAGCATAAATTTCTGGAAAAATGAAAAACACTAAAAAAATATCAAAAACCCAAAAACATTTTATTTTCTGAATTTTGTCTGTATTTATTAGTGTTTATAAATATATTACTATATCTTATATATAAGCCTTATATAGGCTATATTGTTTTCGTAAATAAAAATAAAAAATATATAAAAAGAAAAATATAAAATTAAAAAAAATTAGAAATCAAATAAAATTGTAAAAATCAAGAAAAATATAAAATATAAAATCAAACACCCACAAAAAGAATTATACGAAGGAATGACTTGGTTATACATAGATAACCATAGGCTACCCATTTGCTCTTTGTGGTTCGACCTCTACATACTTATACACTATGCATTTCATGGTAGAGAAAATAAATGTTAATTCCACATTTTTGGGATTCGATTGCTTTATTCAATATTGTGGGTTAATTGTTGATTAATCAGGATTTATTGAGTGGTCAATGTCTAGGAATTTTCATTCTTTAATTGAAGTTGGCTCGAATGATGATTACATCCAAGTATTGATGCTATGATGATATAGGGTTCAGAGGTATAGTTTCAAGACAACGAGATTCACATCATTGCATCAATACTTGGATCATCATAGAAACATAGATATGCAGAGCTGGTTATTATCATGGTTTCCATACAAACATTCCGTTCTTCACTGTGTATACATAAGAGGAAAGATCCATACCTATTTACACTTGGATATGTAGAAGAAGACACATCTATACAAATTCAACTTTATAATACAATTGCATAACAAATAAGAAAGGTTCATGCAAAATTTCACTCTAGTATACAACCGAGAAGGAATTCCTATTAGAACTTAGTCCAATACACTAAAATTTCCATTTTCATATAAAGATCTCCTTATCTACATTGCATACGAAAGAAGAAAACTACATACACAATTTTACTTTGATATACAATAGAAAAGGGATGCATACTAGAACTCAGTCCAATATACTAAAACTTTCATTTTCATAGAAAAATTCCCTTCTCACTCTGATACACGATAGAGAAGGAACGCATGCGAGTTTATGTTTCTAACATAATTTATAACTATGGGTAATCTTGAATTATTTACAAGAACCCCTAATTGTGTTTACATCATATTATTGTCTTTCCGGGGGTGTACTACTTGAACCCATATCCAACAACAAAAATTTCACGATCTTTCGCTCACATAAGGATGTGAGGAGGGATCACACGCCTTAGTGGTCACGCTGGTGACAGACAACATTCTTAGATTTGCCATGTGGTTGAGATTTCTCCACGAGCTCATCACTTGCAGTTATAATTTTTAGTGTATGCAGATTCATCATGTCCCATATATGTTATGGTGCTTCCTGTCCTCAGAGCCACAATAAGTTCTACTATTCCATCTTCTGTGGGTTGCTGTTCCCGCATGAGTTGAGGTGCTCGAGGTTCTTCAACTTCTTGATGTTTCACGACAGTGATTTCACCTCGATCTTCCATAAATCGAGTGCTCACAACTGTGGAAGGTTCTCAATCTCTTTGGGGAATAAATCTTCTCTAATTCATGTGTTCTTGAGGTCGAGGTAATGAAGGCTCAGATCGCATCGGGGGAGGGTGCATGCTGACTAGTTTGCCCCGAGGAGGGAGGGTGTCAGGGGAGGAGGGAGGTCGGTGTGATAGGTGCATGCTAAGGAGGGAGGGCATTAAGGGAGGAGTGAGGTTAGCGAGATGGATGTGTGTCGATGAGTGGGGGCATCAGGGGAGGAGGGAAGCTACATCAGAGTTCTTTTATAATCCACTTACATCAAACGATCCTATAGACCTTTGTCTTGAGTTAACAATCTTATAGTCCTCTGTCTTGAGTTATTGTTGGAAAGAATACATCATAGGATAATAAAAAACTTTTCATTTGATATATTATAATTATATTATGCCTATTCCTTAAATTATATTCAACTCTCACACTAAGGAGAGTTACAAACTATCAGAAAAGGCTAACACTAACCCACTCTTCAATCAACCTAACACAATATTCAAAATATGTTTTGTAATTTACACATGAAGTATTATTATATTAATGGATCCTTATACAAATGGGTCTATAATCATTCACCCATGTGAGAATATGTGAGCCTACTATCCTCCACCACATATGGAGAGAGTTCATGAAAACATGCACTTGCAAAAAAAATTTAGAATAGAGAGACGTAAAGAAAATATCTAGATATTTCTCCACCTCCCACTAAAATATCTACATATTTCTACCTATAGGATGAGCATTATAGAGGATTCAAGATCCCTATTACAAAATATCTCACCCTCTTAGATGGCTTATAAATACCACCCAAGAGATCCTCATTTGTCAACAACAATCACATCACAACAACAAGAAGCATAACACATCCACTACACCACAAGAGTCTTTCAAATGTCCTCTTTCCAAGTATTGTACGTTCTTCTTTCCTTGTTGTATGTATTGTAGTCCTCTTCTTATAAAAGTTAATGTCTTGTATACAAGTTTCAAGTTCTTAATGAAAGTAGGGGTGCTCACGGGACAGGTACCTGACTCGTTTGATAGTGACCTACCCTGACCCATCATTACTGGTTCAACGGGTTGATCTAACCCGTTCGAATGGATACTCGATTCTAATGGGTACCATCATCATTTGAATGGGTTATAGGTACCTATAGAATTTCTTCCAAGAAAAAAAGGTCTCTTTGGATTGGTGTTAGAATGATCTAATCTTAATTATCCCCTTATTTAGAATCATAAAAATAGCATGGTATTAAGTTTTGTTGTATAGATAAGCAACATGCCCCATAGTTGACCAATTAGAGCAAACAATAAGATCAATTCCACATACGACAATTGTGATGGGCAAGCTCGATGAGCATATGATTCTCCAAAAAGCAAGACTGATTGAACTGTGACTAGTGATTAACGTTGTAGTTGTTTTGTCGTCTGAGCTTGTCGTGATCGTATTAAACACCTTTTTAATCATTTCCTCCTTTGATTTCGTTTAATAATTAATGGTAAGCATGCAAAAGAGGATCTGAGTTTAATTAGGTATGATAGTTAATTAGCTTCCCTCAATTTTGATTAGGTGTTGGAAGAGGATTGTAATGATCGAATAATTGTAGCACTTGCAATATAAAATTAAGTGAATTATTGTGTCTTTTTCATTACTCTGATCTACAAGTCTGCAGTCACGAGAGCTCCACATTTATCTCGAGTTTGGTAATTGTAAATTAGTAGTAGAATTCAAATCAAATGATTATGATTGCATGTGTCATCCGATATTGATCGCTAATTTAATTGTTTGTCACATTATTCCCTCTCAAAACTAATCATTAAAGACCTAAAGAGCATCACATCCTCTCTATTTTATTGTCAAGGTTCTTAATACAAGGGTCCCATTACATTTTCTATATCATCATGTAATTATATTACCCAATCACTTACAAATGATTCGGGGGAATTCGTATCAATACATTAAGTCTTGCTCAAGGGATTTGCATCAATACACCATTCTTACATACTGTGCAACATGGACATATCTCCAAATATAGGTTACTCTGACGTGTTGGTATATACTTTTGTGTACCAGTGCATGCGTCCTCAGCATTTTCAACCAACCACAGTGGGCACCCATCCGGGTACCTTGTTCTTCCAACAGGGCTTCCACCGGATCATCAAACTTGTGTAGGTCATGTTCTTATGGGTACCTAGCCCAGATAAGCTATCTAGGGTATCCATGAAAATAGGGTCAAGATAGCTGGGTTGGGTCAGGTACCTGTTTGACCCGATCACGTTGAACAACCCTAGATGAAAGGAAGTTTTAAGTTTCACTTCTAGATTGTGTATTGATTAATATTCTCTTCTCTAATTTACTTCTTATCCACCATAAATCTTATCCAAGAAGTTTCGTATAAGAGCATATTCATTCTTACATACTTATTGAAGCCTCTTCCTTGTTTTCCTCATAACATGACATCCACCTCCAACACACTTTTATTCAGTTACACCCAAAGCTCCATTTTCATCTTTGATGGAGAAAGTTATGATTATTAAAGTATTAAAATGAAGGCCCTTTTCATCTCATAAGATTTGTGGGACCTAGTTATAGAAGGTGATGAATACATGATTCAACATCTTTATTCTTTTATTTTAACTTAAAATCCTTGGCAAAATATATGTAAAAAGTAATATTCACATTATTTATCATTCACCACTTGTTTGTTAATATTTCATATTTTTCAATTATTTATATCAAAATTAAAGAAAAAAGAAAAGAAAAAGAAAAGAAACAAAAGACTATATATACGAAATAAATACATATTGACTCTGATCTCGAGATTATGTCAAGACTTGACCTGATCAACAAAGAATAAAATAGGGAGAGATAAGACATTCATCAAGAAAATCAATAAAAATAATTATCCACTTTCTATATTCATCAATCATTCATCACAATTTTGTATAGACATTTCTTATTCTCTTTTATTTATCATCTAAACAACCTCAAATAAAAATGGTTTCTTCTTAGAACTTGTACATAAAAGAATTTGTAAATATTAAAAATAATTGAAAAATAATTATTATATATATGTAAAATAAAAATACTTTGAAAATTTTGCAAAGTTCTAATTGCTAGATCAATATCTTCTCCACAAAAACTCAAAATAAAGTGAGGAATCCATGATTTAACATTTTTATTCTATTAGTTTATCATAAAATATTTGGTAAAATACATGTAAGTAATAATAATGATCGTATTTTATTATTTATCACTTTTTTAATAATATTGTATATTTATCATTAATTTCCACCAAAATAAAAGAATATAGAAGAAAAGAAAACATAAAGAAAGAAAAGGATGTATATATGAAACAAATACCGACTAACTTTGAACCTTGAAACTTAGCCAGGTATTGGGATGGTCGACAAGGAATAAAGTAGGGGGAGATAGGGTCCATAACTTATAAAAAAATCAAGAAAACCAATTGTCCCATTGTACAAATACATTATTTTTCACCTTTCACATATTTTCACCTATTTTATTAATCAATAAAACAACCTCAAATAAAAATATTTCCTTCATGAAAGTAATTTCTAATGATATTAATTTATAAAAAAACTATTTAATGAATAAGTAAATAATTACAATGAACCTAAAAGACCATAAAAGTCAACTTTCAAAGTTCATAACTATTTACAGAAAACTCCTAATTGACCAAACTCACTTTTAGATTTTATTCTATAACTAATACTATTTATTAAAAATACCAAAAATCATGTAATAAATCGTGTGAGTTTTGGCGTTTGGACCCATCTGTATATATGCACTATAAGTATATCAACGTTTCTTTTTATAGAATCCATACTAACTTCATTTAACTTAATTCCTTTTCAATTATTTATAATAATCATTAAAAAATAATTCAAAAATAATTGTGAATAAATGCCAATAAATCTTAAAATTAAAAGGTCGTAGAGTCTAACTTCTCATAACTCGACCATATGAACTCCGAATTGAGTGTACTCAATTTTAAAGTTTGTTTTATAAAATTATCTATCAAATAAAAATGGTCACTGAAATCAGAGTTAATATGCAAAAAGTAGGTTTTGGAACCCTATTGCTATACTTATATACTTGTATATATATATATCGATGTGTGTGTGTGTGTATATATTCTTGTATATATTTACACATATTATATTTTTTAAATATTATGTATATATTATATTTTATTAATATAAAATGCAAATAAAATTTAAAAATAAAAAATAAAAAAATAAAATCATTTATATATTGTATATATATCACATATCTTTGTAAATATCCTCATTTATTTAACATAATAAATAATTTACAAAAATCAAATAAAAATGTCATTAAAATCCTTAAAGTATTTTGTCAATTAAAAAATAATAATTTATTAATTTATTTGTGAAAATAAATCACTAGTAATTCAAGCATTGTATATATAGGTATAAATAACTATGAATAATTTACATTTATTCTAACATCGTTATTAATTTATTAAAAATCACCATAGTTGAACTTATTTTATTACTAACATTTTCTATTTATATACTTTATTTATTTGAATCCATTTCTATTTCATTTTGATGACACGCCTGACAATCGGGTTAAGTATGAAATAAACAGTGGTCGTTGTGACCCAAATCACCAAGCGCGGTCAATCGAGAAAAATTGATAAAAACCACTCAGAAAATCAAGAAATTCAATGTAAGCGGTCTTCGCTATTCTTTTTACCTGGTATAGCGATCCAGGGTCGAACACAAGGAGCACGATTGAAAAACTAAGTAGTCAAATTTCAGAGAAGCTAATTTTTAGTGGTTTTTGATTTTTTATAATTTTTTAGAATTTTTAATATGTGAAGGAAAATAAAGAAAGTATAAACAAGCACACTTGAGCAATTTATTTAACACACCAAAAATCAAGCAAAAATTCAAGAAAAATTGTTTTTATGCTTTTTTGGGGTTTTAAGTGTTTTTGGTGAATTTTTGGGGTTTTTATGACGGGTAAATTATTTTCTAAAAATCACACAATGCAAAAAGGGGAAGGTACTGTCCAGCAAGGCTTAAGACCCAAAAATAAAATATGTCCTGTATACTAGATAGACTAAGGAAAATTTAGGCACCCTAATTATTGTTTTTGGATTTTTAATTTAATTATTATAATTTTTATGAGTTTTTTGAGGGTTTTTCAATTTTTAGGTTTTTTACTCAATGGAAAATAGCCAAACTTGGCTCGAAAATCAAACAGCAAGCAAACAACAGTATCTAATTTTTTTAGAATTTTTGGTGGGGTTTTTATATTTTTTTTTGGTATTTTCAAACCTAGACAGTAGCTAAAAAGTAGGTTTTTGAATTTTTAAAAATACTCAACGAAATCAAAAATGTCCTCAAAAATCCCTAAAATTCCCACACCATGGCAGGAGCCATGTGTCAAAATCTCATGGAATTTGGAGGTAATTTGATATTTTATTCAAAAATGAAAAGGGGGCACAGTGCACAGGGACGTAAGTGCAAATACCCGAGGATCTGGGGGCCCAGGTGCAAAATACCCAGCAAGTCACGCGCGTGGCGCGTGGCTGGGGCACTCAGGGGCCTCTTTGTAATAAAAACCCACTCCTGGGACCTTTTGGTAACTGGTACCAAAAAGTCCGAGGGTACGGGTGCAAAAAGCCCACTAAAATCCGCACATGTCCAATAAAAATGCTCACAGGGGCACAACTGCAAATACCATAAAATATTTCTTCATTTCATAACAACCCAGATCTACAGGATAAAAGATGTAAAAAGCCCAACTAAACACGTGACGAAGCACGTGGTCACATACACACAGGGGCATACATGCAAATAAAACTAAGCACAAGGTCCATCATGCAATTTACCCTACGTAAATAAAGTTCTAAAAATATTTACAGGACTAGGACGAAAAAGACAAACTAAGAGGGGGGCCTAAGTAATTTACCCCTTTATTCGTCGACGGCCAGATGCGCGCCACGTGGAAGATCGGACGGTCCTAGATGGCTGGCGCTTCTCTTCTTCAGCTCCTGGGCCCGATCGACGGTGCAGAGGGGGCCACGTGGAAGATCGGTCGGCTCAGGTGCGGTGGAGTCCCTCTCTCTGCTCTGACGGTCCAGATGCGCTCCTCTGGATAATCAACGGCTGTAGCTCCTCGGAAGATGGACGGCTGGGATTAAAACTGGAGCTTGGGAGCCATCGGACGGTGCTGGAGGATCGTGGAAGAACACGACGCCGGCGAACTTCGCCGGCCTCGTACTTGAGCTGCAGTCCTCTTCAGCTGCTGCTAAGGATCGGAACAGGTCCGCGGTGAAGCCCCGCAGCTAGTGGTAGCCTCCGATGGCCCACCTGAGCCCTGGAGGGGCTCCGGCGAGCTCGGCGGCGGTGAGCCTTCGGCCTGAATGAGAGGGGGGCTCAGAGGCCCTCCTCTTGCCCTGCAAAACACGCCAAAAGCTTCGCGGGTCGAGGGCAAAGTGCCTCGACCCAAAGAAGCGAAGTGAAAGTGGCTGGTGGGTCGGTGCGAAAGAGCTCCGGCGAGCTGGGGATGGAGGAGCTCGACTCCCAGCTCCGGGGCGAGCTGGGTTGAGTGACAGTGCGAAGAACGTGCGTGGAGGAGCGGCGAAGGCGTGTGGGGGTTCCGATGATCGAAATAATGCACGAGTAGGCCGGAATCAAGGGAACACGTCGGAGGATGGATTTGGGCGAAATCGGAAATTACACTAAATGGCTAAGCGAAATGGATACCTGGATGATGCGGGAGACTGGGCTGGAGCTTAGCTAGCTCCTGGTCGTCGCCTCGAAGGTCGTCACTGCCTGAGGCTCGAGCTCCGGTCGGGTGGCGGAGCACGGCGGCGCGAAGCAGCCGGATCAGTGACCGGGGCACCCTTTCCTCTCTGCAACAGGTGCAACCACGAGCTGTCACCTCGGTGGTTGTTCTGGAGGTCACGGGAGTGAAGGTGGCGAGCCAAAGATGAGGCGCGGAGGCGGCGGAGGGAATTCTATATATAAGTGCAGGCCCGATTAGGGTTAGGCGACGACGGCTAAGGAAGGCATGGATTTCGCGGCAAAGAATCTGGCGAGGGATACGGATGATCGGCGAAGAATCCGGGCACGGGGTTTGCGTGGGCGACAGTCTGGAGACGCGTGGAAAATTCGGCAAAGGCGGGGCGGAGCGCATCTTCCAGAAAAGGAAGGAGTCCGCGGGGGAGTTGACCGGGGTCAACAATCCCCCGTGGACCAATCAGGAGCTGCCACGTAATCGATTTTTTTGTTTATTTAATTTAAGGTAGAAAAAGGCCGAATTAAGAAAAACTTAAAACATGAAATATTTTTCTTTTATTTTTTTCTATTTTTTGGTGATTTTTAATTAATTTTTGGAAATAAAAATAGGGTAGCTATATATATATAGGTATATGTACACTATAAAGATTTTAATTTTTGAATTTTTTATTTGTTATTTTTGTGTATTTTTATGCCCATTTTATATTTTATTTATTTACATCATGAAATGAAGAACAACATGGTATTTTTATTTTATTTTAATTATTTATATTCATAGGTTAAATAAATAGTTATATACATTTATATACATGGTATATACACTGTATTTTTGTATTTTTAATTTTGTAATTTTTATTTGATTTTTGTTTTGTTTCTTTTTATTTATTTTATTTACAAAATATGCCATAGAATATTTACAAAAAGTTTAGAAAATAAATACATTTATTTTTAGGGTTAAATAAATAAGGAATGATGATCTATACACATGGTGAAAGGGCATTTTTGAATTTTTTTGATTTTTTAAATTTTTATTTTGTTTTTTAATAGTCTCTAAATATACACAGAATATGTACAAGCATATTTTTGGGTGAGGAAAATATAATTTTATTTATTTACAGAAGTATATACACATGAGCACCTATCTCCCTCTACTTTGTCTTTTATGCGGTCAGGCCCATGCTGAGCCCTCCCTTGGGTCAAGTTGCTCAATATTTATTCTAAATATTTCCCTCTTTTTCTTTTTACTCTTTATTCTTTTATTTTTGCACAAAAACATGCTAATTACAGGTTTTTACACAATGCATGCTTTTGGTAATTATTTGTATTTACACATATCTACATGTATTTGCAAAGGTTTTTGTAGCTAAAATATAAGAATAAAGAGTGATGAATGGGTATTCATCACCCCCCTATGCTTAACTTTGCTAGTCCCTTAGCAAACACTTATTTGAAAAAGAAGTGAAAAAGAAAGAAAAAGAAAAAGAAAAAGAGGATGTACATGGATCAAGGTTGATTTATTAAACTTTCCTTCATTAAATTGAAATATGGAGCTCGATCAGATCTTTGGATTATTAATGTGTCGGAACCTTACTTAGACTTAAGCTTAAAACTCAACAGCCTCCAAGTTCCACCAATCTATTGGCAAGACTCCTCAATAAACCAGATCAGAACAAGTCTACATACACAAACTCTAATGACCATGAATCTTTCCGTGCGGTGTAAGTGATATGTGGCTCCCCACCTCAGAAGTAACAAAGAAACAACCTCCCTCAACCTGGTAACTCTAATGCCTTGGTCTAGCAACTCTTTCCTCGAGAAGCGGGGTATTCCCTTCTAAGTTCAAGTGCAACCGGCTCAAGAAGAGGGGGTAGAAGTATAGAGTTTTGGAAGCTTAGCCAGTGTAGCTAAGTCTCCCGCTGCAAGCTTCATGAGATGTAACATTGATACCATAAGCTTTTGCTTTATTTGACTATGTATACTCCGGTGGGGTTATTAAATTTTCAATCCGACCCACCACTTTTTTTGGAGTTCTTTTTGCATTTTTGCATATTTTTTTTTAAGGACTGTTGTACAACATATCTACATGGTGCAGCATATAAGAAATTTCCTCTTGAGCCAGTAGACTATCCCTCTTTTGAAGCTTTATTGCAACCCACGGCTTCTGTCTTTAGCTTTCAACACCACTAGACTCCTTACCACCTCATCCATGGAGAGCCATGTGTAAGTGCAGGTGCAAGTCAAGCCATTGTCTCTAAGAGTCATGCGTGTATTGTTAAGTGCTCTACTTAGGCTCATCAAGATGACATATGCTCATAGCCTAGTGGACTCAAAGAATTAAGTCCTTATGGACCTGAAAAGCCTTAACCCTAAGTCCTATAAGGTTCCTCTTAAAGTTAAGTGGTTTAAGATCTTATTCAAGCTCCATTTCTCAATTTAATTCCAGGCTTAGTTTAAATGTCAACTCTCATCCAAGAAAAACTCTATACATATATTTACACAAGATGCTATTTACACATATTTTACAATCATGCAAAATTTTTGAAAAATGTTTTGAAATCATTATTGAATGATGCATGAGGTGCAAGTTTTGCAAAATGATATTTACAAACATTTACACAAGATATTTGCAAACTTTTGATTTTCAAAACATTTTGGAAAAATTTTGTACTATATACATAATTTTGATACAAAATACTTACACAAACTTTACACAAAAGATTTTTTGAAATCATTTTTACAAAAATACTTTATACACTAGCTATGTATGTGCAAGGATAAAAGAGGTTTATGTACATGAAAATTTTTAAATTTTTGTGATTTTTAGCCATTTTATTTATTAACACACTCACACAAAGTACGAGTTATGGCTAAAGTATATATGAAATATATACACCCCCCCTATACTTAGCTCGAACGATGTCCTCAGAGTGATCAAGAGCGATGAAGATGACATAACTCGTGCTTGGTATAGGGAAGTGAAAAGGAATGGATAAGTACAGAAATGAATAAATGAATAGAATAAGAGGAACTCGGTGGTTTCCCCCTATACTTAGGATTAACTAATCCTAAGTATAGCAAGCTGTACATGAAGGGAAATCCGAGTGAAGAATATACAGAATCTGCCCCCCCTATACTTAGGGTAAAATATCCCTAAGTATAGGCAGCAAAAACAGGAGCAAAAAGAATAAAAAGAATACCCGCAGGTCCAACATCCCCCCTATACTTAGGGTAAAGTACACCCTAAGTATAGCATAATCACAGGATGAGAAAAGGGATGTGGGACTAAAGAATAGAATGATATGGACAACTGGATCTATACAGGCGGAAAGAACAGTAGATATCAGGCGTGAGATGCAAAAGATGTGAGTCAAAAGACCACATCTCACGCAAAATGAATAGCGGCAATAATAACGTCCCGCGGCCCATGATCTAGAAATGGCTTGAGCCGCTGGCCGTTCACTCGAAAGGTACTCTCAGAAGATAACTCAGATATATCAATGCTACCGTTATCGTGTACCTTTCTGACCAAGTAAGGTCCCTTCCATTTGCTCTGTAGCTTTCCTGGAAATAATCTGAGCCTCGCATCAAACAACCATACTTTCTGTCCAATCTCAAAATGCTTGTGGCTGATATGAGAATCATGACACTCCTTCACTTTCTCCTTATAATGTAGGCTGTTTGAGAAAGCTGTATCTCTAAGCTCTTCCAAGGCGGCTAGCTCTGCCCTCCTCTGGTCTCCTATACCATCTGGATCCATAAGAATATCTGTGACTGCCCAAAGTGACTTGTGCCTCAGCTCAACAGGTAGATGGCACGGCTTGCCATAAACGAGGCGAAAGGGAGATGTACCCAATGGAGTCTTGAAAGACGTCCGATATGCCCACAAGACCGAGTCCAAAAGCTGTGACCAATTCTTTCGGTCAGGGCGGACGACTTTCTGCAAAATATTCTTGATCTCCCTATTCGACACCTCAGCTAGACCATTCGTCTGTGGATGGTATGGTGTGGCAACACGATGGTCTATGCTGAACTCGCTGGCAAGGGCCTTCACCTAGTCGTTGATGAAATGAGACCCCCCATCAGAAATAAGAACTCGTGGAACCCCGAACTGCATGATGATGTGCTTCTTCAAAAATCTGCAAACTGTCTTCGCATCAGCGGCTCGGGCGGGGATAGCCTCAACCCAACGACTAACGTAATCTACGGCCAACAGAATGTACTCAAATCCCTGACTCTTAGGGAATGGACCCATGAAATCGATGCCCCATGCGTCAAAAACCTCACAGAAGTGAATGGGCTGCATCGGCATCATATCACGTTGTCCACAAGTGCCCATCCTCTGACAGTCAGTACACCTCTTCACGAACTCATCAGAGTCCTTGAAGAGTGTAGGCCACCACAAGCCGGATTGGAGCACTTTCTGTGCCGTTCTCCTCCCAGAATGATGTCCTCCTGCCTCAAGCTTGTGGCAGTAAGTGAGGACACTATGATGCTCCTCCTGAGGAATACACCGACGCCAGATGCTATCCCCTCCTTCGTGGTAAAGGATGGGATCCTCCCAGTGGTAGGACTTGGCCTTCGCAAGGAAGGTCTCAAGCCTCTGCCTGGGCCAATCTTGTGGGACTTTCCCAGCAACGAGAAAGTTCACAATATCGGCATACCACGGGAGTGAGGTGATAGCAAGGATCGCCTCATCTGGGAAGGTATCATGAATGGGATCAATCTGCTCAGAATCCTCAGGCTGCTCTAATCGGGAGAGATGATCCGCCACCACATTCTTGACTCCAGGCTTATCCTTGATCTCAATGTCGAACTCCTGGAGTAGAAGGATCCATCTAGTAAGTCTGGCCTTGGCATCCTTCTTTGACATGAGGTACCTGATGGTGGTGTGGTCAGTATACAAAGTTACTCTAGATCCAATGATATACGATCTGAACTTATCTAGGGCAAACACTACTGCTAGCATCTCCTTCTCTGTGACAGTATAATTCCGCTGGGCAGAATCCAATGTGCGGCTAGCATAGTGTATGGCAAATGGAACTCCGTCCCTCCTCTGTCCTAGCACGGCCCCTACGGCAAAATCAGAGGCGTCCGTCATGATCTCGAATGGGAGAGACCAATCGGGTGGCTGAAGGACAGGAGCCTCAATAACACGCTGCTGGAGAGTCTCAAAGGATGAAAGACACTTGTCATCGACAAGGAACTCGGTGTCTTTCGTCAAGAGGTCAGTCAACGGTCGGGCAATCTTGCTGAAATCATGAATGAATCTCCTATAAAAACCAACGTGCCCCAGAAATGACCGTAGCTGCTTTAAATTGGACGGCGGTGCGAGTTTTCTAATGACGTCAACTTTGGCCGGATCAACCTCCATGCCCCTGTTGGAGATGATGTGGCCAAGCACCGTCCCTTGAGTCACCATGAAGTGACTCTTCTCCCAAGACAGAACCAAGCGGGTAGCAATACATCGCTGGAGCACTCGGTCTAGGCAGTCAAGACAGGAATCGAATCCGTCGCCGTAAACCGAGAAGTCGTCCATGAAGACCTCCAAACATTCCCCTACCATATCCGAAAAGATCGACAGCATGCATCTCTGAAAAGTCGCAGGGGCGTTGCATAGCCCAAATGGCATGCGTCGAAAGGCGTATGTACCGAAGGGACAGGTAAAGGTGGTCTTCTCCTGATCCTCAGGAGCGATGGCTACCTGATTGTAGCCCGAGTACCCATCCAGGAAGCAATAATGGCTCTTCCCTGCCAGTCTCTCTATGATCTGATCAATAAAAGGCAGGGGGAAATGGTCCTTCTTGGTGGCCTGGTTGAGTCTCCTGTAGTCAACGCAGACCCTCCAAGAGGTGGGTACTCGTGTAGCAATCTCCTCTCCCGACTCACTGATCACAGTCGTGATGCCCGTTTTCTTGGGCACCACATGCAAGGGGCTAACCCACTTGGAGTCGGAGATGGGATAAATAAAATCTGCACTCCACCATTTTGATATTTCCTTCATGACAACCTCTCTTAGGTTGGGGTTCAGTCGCCGCTGGAACTCACGCGACGGCTTTGCCCCTTCCTCGAGATAGATATGGTGGGAGCACAACGAGGGACTAATCCCCTGGAGATCTGCTACACTCCATCCAATTGCCTTGCGGTTCTTTTCAAGAACCTCCATCAGACGGGATTCTTGTTCTCCAGTCAGATCGGCAGAGATGATGACTGGGTACATCTCAGACTCTCCCGCAAGGAATCGATACTTCAGCGAAGTAGGGAGCGGCTTTAGTTCTGGACAGCTGGGTGCTGGCAAATCTAGCTTCTGAAGAAGATGTGTGTATGCTGACAATTCTACCAAATCTGCCTGGGAAAATGATAACGAACTCTCACAAACTGGATCTGGAGAAGGCGGGTCCTCTGCATTGTCTCTAATCTGCTCTGCCTCTACCTCCTCCTCATCTGTAGGCTCAGGTGGATCCAGGTCTGGCATCTGATCATCACAATCTGCCCAATCAGACTCTGAATCCGAGGGATCTGTATCAACTGCGGTGGCATCAGTACCACCGTAGAGCAAGGTGGCCTCAGTACCACCATCACTGAAAATCGTGTCGCGATCAAGGTCCGACTCTGCTGACTCAATAGTATCCTGAACCAGGGCTGTGCTCTCCAGACCATCCTCTGCTATCATCTCTGCATCAGCTGTATCTGAATATGAGAGGATGGTCTGCGCTGCAGGATCTGCCCAAGCTGCCTCATCATCTGTGATCACAAAATCACAGTCCTGGTGGATGTCTGGCTCTGCGTCTGTCAGCTGCTCTGAATCTGTACTGCCCTCTGAGCGGGATCTATCTCTAGCTCTGTGGTCCTTAACCGTCTCTATTTGTATACTCTCGCCCTGGATGCGAAAGAATACCTTCCCACTGTCATGGTCAGTCACCGCCTTGGCTGTGGCCAAGAACGGGCGACCGAGGATGATGGGGGAATCGGTCAACGAGTCAGGGGTCTCCATGTCCAGCACTACAAAGTCCACGGGGAATTGCAAACCCTGAATCGTGACGACAACGTCTCGCAATAACCCCTTTGGCCTCTTGACAGACCGATCTCCTCAGAAAGCTCGTATCCTAGCTGGGTGGCACTGAAGGTATGTCCTGCTCTGTCTAAGAGTGCCCAACTCTAAGTGGTCGAGAAGGGCTGCCAGAAGAAGGTTGATCGACGATCCGCTATCTAATAGAGTACGGTCGAACCTCTGCTCACTAATCTGACATCTGACATACGGGGCTCCTAAATCTGGCCTCTTGGTCGGCAGATGGTTCTGGATCGCGTAACACGTGGCTTTGGTCAACACATGAATCTCTGTGGTTTTATTCCTCTTCTTCCTCCTGACTGTGGTCCTGTCTCTCAAGGATCGCTGAAGAAGAGGGATGTGCTGCAAAGCCTCATTGAGGGTCAGCTGGATGTGAAATCGGTCTATCATGCCCTGGCTGAACTCCTCCTGCTCTCTCTTTTTTGGATCTTTTTCTTTTTTCTTCCCCTTCCCCAACTCAAGGGCTCTAGGAAAGGGGATCACAGGGTCCTTCTCAGATGAAGGACTAGGAATAGGCCTAGACGGTTCGATGACCGGATCCTCACAAACATCATTCACCACAGTGGGATCAGAAGAAACTAAACCTTTTCCTTTATTCGAATTAGAGTTCTGAGATACATTCATGCGAGGAAAGACAACATTTCTATCAGAATAAATGTTGGTGGCCTCAGTACCACCTCTAGCTGGCTCTACAACTAGACGTCTTGCGGCTTCAGTACCGCGGGCTGGCTCGGCTCTGCTGGTGGCGTCAGTACCACCTTCTCGATATGGTGAAGCGGCGGCCTCAGTACCGCCGGTGGAATCAGCATCTCTGGTGGCATCAGGACCACCGTTATCATCATGTGCGGCTTCAGTACCGCACTCCTCTTCCTCATCTGGCGCTCTAGATGGATCCTCGCGTTGTCGCTCAGATGAGGCGCCGCCTGCTGGTCTTCTACCGCTCCTAAGTGTAACAAAATCAGCATCAAATAGATCCGATGACATATCATCAAATGGGTTACTAGGAGTGGTAGGCTCAGTGGGATCTACCTGCTCAGATTTCCTCTTCAAGCTATTCGGATTAGGCTCGATCTGTGCAGGGATGGCGGCCTTCCCTCTCATCAGGTCCCGCATCTCCTGGCAGAACTCGTCCATCTCCCGTCTAAATGTAGCTTGCTGCTCTGTGAAGAGGCGGGCTAGATCATCCATGGCGGGGCTCTCATGGGAGCCCGACGGGTTGCCTCTCTGGTACTGAGGCTGCTGGACCTGGTGCTGCTGCTGCTGAGAGGGGTAAGAGGAAGGATGCTGCTGCTGGTGAGCCTGCTGCTCACGTCTCCAATTCTGTCCCTGCTGCTGGTAGGGACGAGATACGAAGGATGATGGCTGGTGTGCTGGGGGCTGCTGGTGATCTCTCTGCTGGGCGTACTGACCTCCCTGACCGGCTGGCTGCTGTTGGGACTGGTTACCTCCATTCCCCCACCTGAATCCGGGATGGTCTCGTCGGATTCCAGGTTGAGGACGGTCATACCAAATCCCGTTGACATCCATCAACGGCTCAGCATCGAAGGGGTCTGGCGGCAGTGCTGCCAGAGGCTGATCCGGCTGATATACCACTATCTGTAAGTCTGGAGATGGTGGTGACTGATAAGAGGGCGGCTGCTGCTGGTATGGCTCCGCCTGTACAAGGTGAACTTGTCTAGGCTGCTGCAAAGAGCTGGAGCGCTGGGACGAGCTGCGGCTGCTGCCGGATTCGCCTCGCGACAGAAGACGGGGCTGAGGAGCCGTCTGTGCCTCCTGAAGACACAAGAGCTGGGTCTTCATGTCGCTCAGAGTTTGTGCCATTTGCTCCATCTGAGTTATGCCCTGGCACTGCTTCTTCTCTATTATTTCCATGCGGTCCAACTTCTCGCTGATAATCCCCATGTCCGCAGCGGCCGACTCTGCCTGTGCGGCTGCAACTGTGGACGAACTGGAAGGACCTGCATCAACCCGTGCTATCCGCTGGTACTGCACGGGTCCTGGCGGCTGCTGAGCTCTTTGTGTGTACAACCGAGTCTGGGACATCACCATGTAATTTTCGGCCATCTCCTCATAGATGGCCCAGACTTGGTTGTGGTCCTTGGCAAAGTAGGACCCGCCGCAAGAAGCATTCACCAGACCCTGAAGCTCTGGCGTCATCCCACTAAAGAAGCTCTGAACTAGGTTCGGCTTCGAAATGTCGTGGTGTGGGCATCTATCCAGAAGCTCTCTGAACCTCTCCCATGCCTCGTGAAATTGCTCGTTAGGGAGCATGGAGAAGTTGTTGATCAGGGCCCTCGCTGCATTCGTCCGCCCGAGTGGATAGTACTTGTTCAAGTACTCGGTGCGGAGCTGCTCCCAGGTGTAAACAAACTTCCCTAGATGCTTCAGCCAGGCGGCTGCTCTATCTGCCAGTGAAAAAGGGAAGGCCATCATCCGAATCGTATCTTGGTCCACACGACGGTCGTGGACAGTGCTGCAGATCATCAAAAACTCCTGGAGATGGAGGTGGGGTTCCTCAGTGGCAAGTCCGTGAAAATGAGGAAGCATCTGCAGGGTGTTCGGAGGGAACTTGAAATCCCCCACGATAGCAGGTACCACCACCCACTGGTGCATCAGTGTAGATCCGGGGTTGTGTAACTCCCGCATCGGCCTCGGTGGTCCTGCTCCGGCGGCGGCTGCCGCTGCTGCGGCAGCTGCTGCTGCGGCTGCTGCCTCAGCATCAACGTCAGGAATGTCCTCAGGCTCGCTCGGCTCGTCTCGCTCTGCTCGGAGTCGCTCCAACTCCCTTCTCATCTCAATCATAAAAGCTCCCTGATCGCGTAACTGCTGCTGAACTGTCTCTAATGATGCGATCAGGGTGGAGTTGATCGCCCCCTGGTCAAATACGACATGCTGCTCTCCCTGCTGACCTCCGGGGTAATCGTCTGATCTGGCGGCCATACCGACGTCTGCAAAATCAGATGAGCCCAACTCAGGTTCTGTCAAATCAATTCGTCTTTCCTCGGGCTCATGTCTCTCAGTAGCAAAAGAAAGGGGATCGAGGGGGAACAGGGTGGAATCGTACTCGGGCCCGGAGAGCTGGTCTTGACTCTCACGGGCCAACCTAGATGATGAAGTAGACTCGCCTGAAAGCGGTGCAGCCAGAGGCTGCCTAAGAGATCGTCTACCCATCATCTTGATCTGGCGAGTTGGGCGGATGGGATCTGGAGAAAATATGATCGCAAAGCAAACCCCCGGTTCACCAACACAACACAATATGAAGACCGTGAAAGCTCGGTCAATTTATCTTGTCAATTTTATTGGGTGAACATACAAAATATCAGAGCGCTTACGTGACCTGTTAGGATACCCGATGCTACTCCAACCGACTGGCCCGCACGGAAGAGTCGGTAGTCAGCTAGAAATAGCACCGGAGGGCTCTATCTAGGGTACGGGTCACTCTCTCGCGCATCCAAACCATACAAGGAGGGGGTTGCTCTCCCCAAGACAAATTTTTAATGTGAGTGTCTTTTAGGGTCAATAATGTTATCCAGTCCCAATTTTTTTTTGTTTTTCTTTTTTATTTTTTTCAAAATAAACACAAGCGGCCTAACGGTTTTTCCGATTCTCCTGATGATTAAGCCAAAAACAGAGGGAGAAGACGAAAAAGCCGATGCGCGAAGAAATCAATGATGCATGCAGAGATAGAAATGCGTACCTTGTCTCCAGCACTCTACATGCAAGTGATCCGCGCAGAATTTAAAGACAGAAATAAAACTACCTACATGATGCAACGGGAAAAACCGAGTCCTAGATGAGCAACTTCTATCGCAGAACCGTCTAACTCAGTTACTCGCCTTCGATCCAAAGAGTCCGGTCTTGGCTTACCCCTCCTCTTCTCGACAGGTCGAGTTCAGGAGTAGCGCTTGTGGGGCAGGCTCGCGGCACGTAGGCTCTCAGGAAAGCGACTAAGTTATTTTTATTATTTATTCTTAGTAGGTCCAATTAACGATCTATAGGAACAGATCAGCAATTAGGTGTGGGGATCCTACTAATTACGGCACAAGCAAGAGAAATTCCTAAATCTAGGGGCTCGAGAAAAACCGCGTAAACACCGGAAAAGGCAGCTAGCTATCAAAACCGCAAGAAAAGCCGCGAAAATCCAAATGGGTCCCCCGAGTACACCGGTACTCGGCGAAACAGACCCGCTAAGTTACAAGTGTCCACAAGTCCAAAGTCTAAGTTATTACAACAAATATTGTTCTCTCTCTCTCAGAAATAAAAACTCCTTCTTCTCTCTCTCTCTTCCTCCTGCACGGGTCCTCTAAAAAGAAGCTCCAAGTCGTCCAAGCAGTACCTCGCACAAAAATCAAAGAGAGAAGGTCAGAAAGCAATAATAATATAAAGAGAGACAAAAATAGAAAAATGACTACAAAGCCGTGCTCCCCGGCAACGGCGCCATTCTGATGACACGCCTGACAATCGGGTTAAGTATGAAATAAACAGTGGTCGTTGTGACCCAAATCACCAAGCGCGGTCAATCGAGAAAAATTGATAAAAACCACTCAGAAAATCAAGAAATTCAATGTAAGCGGTCTTCGCTATTCTTTTTACCTGGTATAGTGATCCAGGGTCGAACACAAGGAGCACGATTGAAAAACTAAGTAGTCAAATTTCAGAGAAGCTAATTTTTAGTGGTTTTTGATTTTTTATAATTTTTTAGAATTTTTAATATGTGAAGGAAAATAAAGAAAGTATAAACAAGCACACTTGAGCAATTTATTTAACACACCAAAAATCAAGCAAAAATTCAAGAAAAATTGTTTTTATGCTTTTTTGGGTTTTTAAGTGTTTTTGGTGAATTTTTGGGGTTTTTATGACGGGTAAATTATTTTCTAAAAATCACACAATGCAAAAAGGGGAAGGTACTGTCCAGCAAGGCTTAAGACCCAAAAATAAAATATGTAAGGATCTTAAAAGGCCCTGAAGGTAATTTTCCTGTATACTAGATAGACTAAGGAAAATTTAGGCACCCTAATTATTGTTTTTGGATTTTTAATTTAATTATTATAATTTTTATGAGTTTTTTTAGGGTTTTTCAATTTTTAGGTTTTTTACTCAATGGAAAATAGCCAAACTTGGCTCGAAAATCAAACAGCAAGCAAACAACAGTATCTAATTTTTTTAGAATTTTTGGTGGGGTTTTTATATTTTTTTTGGTATTTTCAAACCTAGACAGTAGCTAAAAAGTAGGTTTTTGAATTTTTAAAAATACTCAACGAAATCAAAAATGTCCTCAAAAATCCCTAAAATTCCCACACCATGGCAGGAGCCATGTGTCAAAATCTCATGGAATTTGGAGGTAATTTGATATTTTATTCAAAAATGAAAAGGGGGCATAGTGCACAGGGATGTAAGTGCAAATACCCGAGGATCTGGGGGCCCAGGTGCAAAATACCCAGCAAGTCACGCGCGTGGCGCGTGGCTGGGGCACTCAGGGGCCTCTTTGTAATAAAAACCCACTCCTGGGACCTTTTGGTAACTGGTACCAAAAAGTCCGAGGGTACGGGTGCAAAAAGCCCACTAAAATCCGCACATGTCCAATAAAAACGCTCACAGGGGCACAACTGCAAATACCATAAAATATTTCTTCATTTCATAACAACCCAGATCTACAGGATAAAAGATGTAAAAAGCCCAACTAAACACGTGACGAAGCACGTGGTCACATACACACAGGGGCATACATGCAAATAAAACTAAGCACAAGGTCCATCATGCAATTTACCCTACGTAAATAAAGTTCTAAAAATATTTACAGGACTAGGACGAAAAAGACAAACTAAGAGGGGGGCCTAAGTAATTTACCCCTTTATTCGTCGACGGCCAGATGCGCGCCACGTGGAAGATCGGACGGTCCTAGATGGCTGGCGCTTCTCTTCTTCAGCTCCTGGGCCCGATCGACGGTGCAGAGGGGGCCACGTGGAAGATCGGTCGGCTCAGGTGCGGTGGAGTCCCTCTCTCTGCTCTGACGGTCCAGATGCGCTCCTCTGGATAATCAACGGCTGTAGCTCCTCGGAAGATGGACGGCTGGGATTAAAACTGGAGCTTGGGAGCCATCAGACGGTGCTGGAGGATCGTGGAAGAACACGACGCCGGCGAACTTCGCCGGCCTCGTACGTGAGCTGCAGTCCTCTTCAGCTGCTGCTAAGGATCGGAACAGGTCCGCGGTGAAGCCCCGCAGCTAGTGGTAGCCTCCGATGGCCCACCTGAGCCCTGGAGGGGCTCCGGCGAGCTCGGCGGCGGTGAGCCTTCGGCCTGAATGAGAGGGGGGCTCAGAGGCCCTCCTCTTGCCCTGCAAAACACGCCAAAAGCTTCGCGGGTCGAGGGCAAAGTGCCTCGACCCAAAGAAGCGAAGTGAAAGTGGCTGGTGGGTCGGTGCGAAAGAGCTCCGGCGAGCTGGGGATGGAGGAGCTCGACTCCCAGCTCCGGGGCGAGCTGGGTTGAGTGACAGTGCGAAGAACGTGCGTGGAGGAGCGGCGAAGGCGTGTGGGGGTTCCGATGATCGAAATAATGCACGAGTAGGCCGGAATCAAGGGAACACGTCGGAGGATGGATTTGGGCGAAATCGGAAATTACACTAAATGGCTAAGCGAAATGGATACCTGGATGATGCGGGAGACTGGGCTGGAGCTTAGCTAGCTCCTGGTCGTCGCCTCGAAGGTCGTCACTGCCTGAGGCTCGAGCTCCGGTCGGGTGGCGGAGCACGGCGGCGCGAAGCAGCCGGATCAGTGACCGGGGCACCCTTTCCTCTCTGCAACAGGTGCAACCACGAGCTGTCACCTCGGTGGTTGTTCTGGAGGTCACGGGAGTGAAGGTGGCGAGCCAAAGATGAGGCGCGGAGGCGGCGGAGGGAATTCTATATATAAGTGCAGGCCCGATTAGGGTTAGGCGACGACGGCTAAGGAAGGCATGGATTTCGCGGCAAAGAATCTGGCGAGGGATACGGATGATCGGCGAAGAATCCGGGCACGGGGTTTCCGTGGGCGACAGTCTGGAGACGCGTGGAAAATTCGGCAAAGGCGGGGCGGAGCGCATCTTCCAGAAAAGGAAGGAGTCCGCGGGGGAGTTGACCGGGGTCAACAATCCCCCGTGGACCAATCAGGAGCTGCCACGTAATCGATTTTTTTGTTTATTTAATTTAAGGTAGAAAAAGGCCGAATTAAGAAAAACTTAAAACATGAAATATTTTTCTTTTATTTTTTTCTATTTTTTGGTGATTTTTAATTAATTTTTGGAAATAAAAATAGGGTAGCTATATATATATAGGTATATGTACACTATAAAGATTTTAATTTTTGAATTTTTTATTTGTTATTTTTGTGTATTTTTATGCCCATTTTATATTTTATTTATTTACATCATGAAATGAAGAACAACATGGTATTTTTATTTTATTTTAATTATTTATATTCATAGGTTAAATAAATAGTTATATACATTTATATACATGGTATATACACTGTATTTTTGTATTTTTAATTTTGTAATTTTTATTTGATTTTTGTTTTGTTTCTTTTTATTTATTTTATTTACAAAATATGCCATAGAATATTTACAAAAAGTTTAGAAAATAAATACATTTATTTTTAGGGTTAAATAAATAAGGAATGATGATCTATACACATGGTGAAAGGGCATTTTTGAATTTTTTTGATTTTTTAAATTTTTATTTTGTTTTTTAATAGTCTCTAAATATACACAGAATATGTACAAGCATATTTTTGGGTGAGGAAAATATAATTTTATTTATTTACAGAAGTATATACACATGAGCTCCTATCTCCCTCTACTTTGTCTTTTATGCGGTCAGGCCCATGCTGAGCCCTCCCTTGGGTCAAGTTGCTCAATATTTATTCTAAATATTTCCCTCTTTTTCTTTTTACTCTTTATTCTTTTATTTTTGCACAAAAACATGCTAATTACAGGTTTTTACACAATGCATGCTTTTGGTAATTATTTGTATTTACACATATCTACATGTATTTGCAAAGGTTTTTGTAGCTAAAATATAAGAATAAAGAGTGATGAATGGGTATTCATCACATTTCTAATTTATTTATCATTTTTACTATTATGTCATTTTCCCCTTGTCTTCTAGTTGACATCGGCCTTCTCATCGATCGGACCCGGGTTCGTTGACCCGAGTCAACCCTTCCTTTCTCAAGTCCACCTAATTAAGCCCTTCACTATACCTGCTTTGCCTAATTTTCCTGACCGATTCCTCCACCGAGTCAGCCTATTTCCTTCTTAGAATCTTCTTCTCGAATAGCAACCTTGACCGCATGATCATTAATTTCATGATCCTCGCATCAGTTTGTGCGCATGCATGCTTGAAATTTGGTCGAACTTCATTGCTATAAATCCCCATTCCATCTCCACGGCCGAATCTGATCCATCTTTGATGCATGAACCTCTGTATTCGATCATCTGGAGTATCATGTTGGTCACACGATCCTAAATTCTTGATCAGAGGAGAATTCATGGTTAATCAGACGAGATCCGATCGTGGCTAGAGGTATCTACCGCCACAAGCAGCCTCGGTGGTCTTTCGTAGCTGCCTCGAGGCAATTACCTCTCCAATTTCACCAGCGCTCCACCATCATCCATTCATCATCATCATGAGGTAACCTTAGATCCCTTGACTCCTGCACATAATCGTTGATTTCTATAAATCTGTGGCAGATGTGTAAAAATATATGATAATTGTTCATTTCCCTGATCCTAACCATAATCACCTCCCCTGACCTTTTGTGTTTTTCCATACCATCTTATGCAGCCTTACCACCAATTTGATATTCGGATCGGATCTGATCTTTTCGACCCTATTCCTTCATCTCCAAAGAGGATCGATCAGTTCCCATTCCCCTCCAATTCCATCTAATAGCGTCCAACTGAGGCTTTTGAACCCTCGAGCGATTCCAATAATCATGTAAGTACGAGAAGCAGTACCTTGAGTGAGATCTAGAGTGTCGACTTCACATCCAGGAGCATTAGTCCCCAGATCGAGGAGCAGTAAGATCCAAACCTTCTAGCCATAGTAGATCGGTATGGATTGTAACCAGGAAGCTCCAGGACCATTTGCAGTTGAAATTCCAGTCGGAACAAATAAGATCGAGGCGATCAAAACTCCTCTGCCAGGTACTCCTAACCGTTAGATCAAGAACCAAAGCTCCAGATCAGATCCTATTAGTTTATCAGAGCCTAATTTCAACCGCAGGATTAGATTCGGATGAGATCATCTGAGCCATTCATTACTGTAGAATCTCACGTGCCTAGCACACGCTTCTTGGGTATATTGCACTCCATCTCCTACATTTTCCTTTATTACCTTTTAGTCCATAGTTTCTAAATAACAGTTTAAAACATTTGCCATTTATTCCTTGTATTTTCATTGAAATACAGTTCAATCCTTGATTTCTGGGTGCATATGATCATTCGCGTTGTTTGCGTTGTTTTTGGTGTTTTCGCATTAATATCATGAAATATTTCTTCTGTTAATAAATGTGAGATATATTTTGTTAAATTACATTTTGGTCCCTGATAGCTTGTGCACGTGATTACTGCATGGTTTGTTAAGATAAATTGCATATATTAGCATGTAGTTCTTTTTCATGTTAATAAAAAGTTATGAAACTTTAAAATAATTGCAATTAGGTCCTCCATTTCTATATTTTTTCACCATGTTTTACATGAAATAAATAGGTTATTTCATTTCACCTTGTAGTTCTTTAAAATACTCTAAAAATCACTTTGCATTCCTGCTGATTTTTTTGAATCACAAACTTTTAGTTTGTAAATTTTCCTTGATTTGTTAATTTTTAGTATTTCAAAACTCTTTGAAATTCCCTATTTGCTTTAAATAAAAATTTGAAAATGGCTCGAAAATTACCTAAAAAATTATGTGTGCTTGTTTCTATCTATTCTAATTATTATCTAAATTTGCTTAAAAATTCTTCTAAAAGCCAAAAAATAGCACAACACAAAACACTAAAATATCTATATAAAATCATTAAAAATAAAAAATACATAAAATAGATCTTTGGAAAGCTCAAAAATTACCTTCATATCGGTGTATAATTTCTTTGATTGCTTTTTTTATTTTCTATTTTTAGAAATAATAAAATAGTTTCTCTATTTTCTATCGTGATTGTTTCCTATTTCTAATTGATTTAAAAATCATAAAAAATGAAAAATATTTAAAAATCATAAATTTAATATAAAATTATTAAAAAACAGAATTATGTTTATTTGATTTTTTTAAATATGTTTACTATATTTGAAAAATATAAAAGAATGTTTGGACTACTTGCTTTTGTATTTTTCTTTATTTGTTTTATTGGTTTTGAAATTTTTAAAATATAATATTAAAAAATAAAAAAATCAATAAAAAATCATGAATCAGAAAACATAAAAAAATAAAATTAAAATTCCATAAAAATATAAAAAGCACATGAACTCAGCCAAAGAGAGAAAAAGTAGAAAAAAGACCTTTGTTTGATTTTCTTAGAAACTAATAACACTTATTTTTTTATGTGCCTCCTTGTGTTCAACCCTGAGAGCTATACCATGTTAATAAAAAACAATTGAATTTTATTTTCTTTACTTGAAAAAAATGTTTGATTGTTTTGGGATTCATTTTGGATCACAACGAAACATTTTCCCTCATTTACAATTAATAATTAATCCTTATTTAAAATCCAAACATCAAAAAGCAAATTCATTTTTATTGTACTCAACATTAAATAAGCTTTAAATGAAAGTGGTTTCATAAAATCAGAGTTAAAATATTAAAAGTTGCATTTTGGAGTGTATTGTTTATTGATTGAGTCGAAAACCGATGTGGTAAAAATGGAATAAATATGCAATGGTAGTTGCTCTCAACCAATTGATTCGGTCAACGAGAAAATATATTAAACCCCTTTAAAGAAAATCAATCAATGAAAAGCAAGTGCTCTTCGCTATTTAATTTACCTGACATAGCGACCAGGGTCGAACACAAGGAGCACGATTTAAAAACTTAGCAGTCAAATTTCGAAGATAAATTTTTTAGTTGTTTTTTATTTTCAATTTTTTAATTTTCAACTGAGGAACAATTCACAATGTGCACACATACCACAATCTTTTGTATTTTTCAAAATATTCAATATATTTTTGGGGTTTACAGGTTTTAAAATATTTTTGATAATTTTTCCAAATTATTTTGATGTTGTTATGATTTTATAAAAATCAAATAGTGGAAATAAAGGTAAATAGTGCACAAACAAGAGTATTTTGCAACTAAAAATTATTTTAAGTGTCCAAAACTCCTTAAACTTATTAAAAATACAACTAAATAAATACAAACAGATATTGAAATCAGAATTTTTGGATTTTTCTATCTACAATTTTATAAGATTTTTTATTATTCGTAATTTCGTGGGTTTTTATAAATGTCTATTGCGTGAAATAAAGAAGAAACTAAAGGGGAATAAAATACATCTACAGTATTTTTTTTGGAATTTTTAGATAAATTTTCGAATTTTTATGATTTTTTAAATTCCAGACAGAGTAAAAGACACTGTTTTGATTTTTTAATTTTTTTATAATATCAAATGATGATGAAATGCGATGAAAATTTTATACAATGATAAAGCACATAGTAGGAGTCTGCATAAATTTTTGTAAAATTTTTAAAGCAATAAAAACATTTATTTCAACAAGAAAGACATGCAAAATTAATGTGTAGAATATGGGGATTGAAATATAAATACTTAAAGTTTTGATATCAAAAATTAACAATAAATAAAAATAGGATGAAATGTGCAATTTACCCAATAAACATGTGCGTCACACGTGATAAGGATTTAGTAGTGGCAATTTTGTAAATATGGAAACTTCTGAGGCTGAAATGCAATTTCCCAAAATTTTCCTTTTTTATAATCCTAGGGTTCTTTCCTTGGGCCCTTCGTATCTTCTCAAAATGGGGGAGGGTGTCGCCGCCCCTCCCTTCTTTCTCTCTTCACAATGCAGGGTGGTGACGGCTGGTCGGCGAACTGCGCGATGCCGTTGGGCGATGTCGGTGGAGCGTGCGAGCCAAGCGGCCGGTGGAGGCGGGCTTCATAGGCAACGACGACGGGGACGGGCCGCAGGTGGTGGACGTCGGTCGGTGTAGCGCTAGGGCGTGCTGGACGAAGGCTGGCGCTGAGGCGGAGTCGCGTTGTGGCACGGCTGACTTTGGAGGTACCGCTGGCTCGCGACGGTCGGTGCGGGAGGAGGATGGTTGCGTTGATGGGCACGCGTGATGGAGGTGGTAAGGCGGATGCACCACGGAGGGGTCGTAGGGCCAGTCGCGGTGGTGGAGAAGCCATGATGATGGAGCGGAGGTCGGCGGAGGGCGCCGCCTTGCACGACGGACAGTTGGAGGCAGTGACCGCTGCTACCGTGCTGGGCTACTACAGGTGGTGGAGGCGACCATTGGCAGTGGCATTGGCGTGTAGCCAGCAAGTTTTTTATAATTTTTTTTTCAATATGTAAACGGAAACTAACAAAAATTTTATTAATTTTTTGTATGAAACAGAACTGTCTAAAATAAAAAAATGTTATTTATTTATTTTAATTTTCTTGTAAAACAAATGTTAGGAATAAAAGCAACTATGTGTATTATTTTATTTTCTTATTAATTTTATTTATAAACAAAATAAGATGTGTGAATGGGGATCCGATGATAAAACGAGGAATGGATCCAAGTCTCCGGCCACCAGGCGTGACCGGAGTTGAGATATCATGATAGGTAGAAAAGAACGCGAAGAGATCGAAATGTGAGATGAAAAATCGGATTCGGATGACAAATGTGAAATGGATTTTTTTGAGAGTTAAGATCTAATTATTAATCATGATATCCACAAAAATTAAATCTAAGATTTATCTAGGAAAATGACGGAAAAGAAAATGGATCTCGCCTCGGGATCGGATACACCGTGATGGCCTCGATGAGGGCCGACTTGCTGTCACCGGACGGCTCGGAGGTTGGGCACCCTTCTTCGACATGATTCCTCTCAGAGATCAGGCTCCTCTTAACGAAAGATTGATCAAGAATAAATGAGGGAGGAGGAGCCCAATAAAAAGAGAAGAAAAATAAGAAAGGAAAGTATACACAAATGAGGAATATTTTTATTGGTTAACTAACTTATTAAATTAATTAAAAATGAAATTCAGATTTAAATATAATAAATAAAATAATTAATTTACAAAAATTAATTAGCCATCTTAATGGTGGTTAATTAAGGTATAGAATAATATCTTTATATACAAGGTATGTTTTCAAATTAAATAATGAAAAAATTTAATAATTAAATCAACACTTTATAATTTAATTAATTTAATTAATTAATGTTATATATTAATTTTTTGTGATTTTTATGTAAGGAACTTAGTTGTGTACAAATATTTTATACATATAATACAATATACACATGTACAAATAAGGAAATAATTTTTAAATAAGATTTTTAAAATTTTATTTTTTTTATTTTTTATTTTCGATATTGAAGATAATATTTACAATTATGTACATTATATATAAAAAATAAATATGAATAACTCTATACAATAAGTAATTGGTAAAACTGCACAAACCACCCCAGAAAATCGACTTTTCACCCGTAACTTCAAAATTATGAAATCACATCCATTTGAAATATAATTTAACTTAGAGTATAATGGAAGTGAGTTTGATTCCATTTGAGTTTGTATGAAGCCGAAATTGGTCTTTCAATGATTGATTTACGAATTTTTAATTTGATGTCAGTTTATGTACAAATAAAATAGTATAAGTTTTATACAAATATACAGGAAAAACTATTTACATATTGTTTTTGGATTTTTGGATTAAAGACCTTGTCTCCTCGTACTATATTCCTGGTTGATCAAGTCAAATATTGACCTTCTCTCGAGGTTCGAGTCAGTCTGCATTTATTTCATAAATACATCCTTTATTTTTCTTTTCTTTCTCTTTTCTTCTTTATTCTTTTATTTGAGTGCAAAAAGTGTTAAAATGCATATTTAAAACATGCATGCAAAATGATAATTTCATGAAATTAATTGGTATTCACATGTGTTTGACTAAGGAAATGAAGCTAAAATAAAAGAATAAAGATGATGAATCATGGATTCATCATTCCCCCTCACCTTTGCTAGTCCATTAGCAAACACTTATTTGGAAAATGAATGAACACAAAATTACATAAAAGAAAAAGGAAAGAAATTAGAACAATGTTGAATTTTAAGCTTATTTTCATAAAAGTGTAGTATGGAGCTCTGTCGGACCTTCGGATTATTAGTGTCGGAACCTTAATGGAAAATAGATTTAAAACCTAACAGCCTCTAAGTTCCACAAGACTCCTATTCAGATCTCCTCAGAAGTCAGATCAGAACAAGTCTACATACACAAATTCTTATGACTATGAATCTTTACTTGTACGGTGTAAGTGAAATATAGCTCCTCACCTCAAAAGTAGAAAAGAAACAACCTCTCTCAACAAGGTAACTCTAACCCCCTGGTCTAGCAACTCTTTCCTTGAGGAGTGGGGATATTCCCTTCAAAGTTCAAGTACAACCAGCTCAAGAAGAGGGGATGGAGAAGAAAATGGACGGTAACCAATGTAGCTACCTATCCTTGGATACATGACCCGTGTAGCCAAGTCATCCACCGCAAGCTCACAAACATTTGACTTTGAAGCTCTTATTCTTTTTTTCACTTGTATATACACTCCAACATGCATTTTACTTTTCAATTAGGCATGTCCACTTTTGGAGATTCTGTATTTTTTTTTGAAAATATATACAAGGTGAAACATGTACATAAGGAGTTTTTCCTCTTGAGCCAATAGACTATCCCTCTTTTGAAGCATTATTGCAACCCCACAACATCCTGTCTTTAGACCTCAACATCGCCAAACCAGGTTGAGACACACTTCCCTCCCTAGAGGAGGACAAGAGGTTCTGCTTAGATGTACTACCCTCATATGCTACCCCAATGATGAATCCCAATTCATCACTCTTTATACCTTTATTTTAGCTAGAAACTTAAGCAAAATACCATGTAAATAGGTGTAAATATCATAAATTGCCAAAACACATGCATCTTGTAAATATGCATAATTAGCATGTTTTTGTGTCAACATAAAGGAATAAAGAAACACAAGAAAAAGAAGTAAATATTTAGAATAAATATTGAGTGACCTAAACCCAAGGGAGGGCTCAGCATGGGCCCGACGGCAAAAGAACCCAAGTAGAGAGAGATAAGGTCATTCATACATGTACATACCGCCATATATTTAAATAAATTTATTTTCCTCAAAATAAAAATTAAAAAGTGTTTCTCATAATTGGTATATATTTGTAAAAATAAAACTAAAATAAAAAAATGGAAAAATAAAAGAAAAATAAAAAGAAATAAAATTCTCTCTCATCAGTGTACATAGACCATGTATATACAATAAAATACCTATTTATTTTCTCCTTGTAAATAATTAATAAATCCAATAGAAATATATTTCATACTCTATATTTTATGGTGTAAATAAATAAAAATCAGAAAATTAAAAACAAAAATAAAAATCATTTCCCACCTTGTATATATACCATGTACATATGTATATAAACCTATTTATTTAACCCATGTAAATACATCATAAAAATAAAATAAAAATACCTTATTATTCCAAATTTTATGGTATAAGTAAATAAAATATAAATTTGGAATAATTGTACAAAAATAAACAATTTAAAAGAAAAAAAATCAAAAATACATATATGTATATACCTATATATAATAATAATATATTGTAAATACGTTATATATTTTTCAAAAAATAAATGAAAATCACTAAAAAAATTTGAAAATAATAAACATTTTTCATGTTTAAACTTTTTCGAAATAAAATCATCTACTATTTTTAATTGAATTTTTAAATAATTAATAAACGGAATTATTTCATTGGTCCACGGGGGATTGTTGACCCCCGGTCAACTCTCCCCCGCGGACCCAATCCCCTCGAATCGGGCGCTCGACCCGACTTCTCCTAATTTTCCCCATCTAACCCGATCTCCATTCACCTAAATCCCGGGTCCTAATTGCACTCGATACATCCGAGAACCTTGTCCGATCACCCTTCTAGGGATCCGAGCTCCGACCATCTCGCCCGATCTCCATTTTGACGGACCCCTAGCACTATAAAGCCACACCTCTGCCGCACTTTTCATGCCATCTTTGGCTCTGCCCCTTCATCCAAGGACTTCCATTACCTCCCTTAGAGTGACAGCTATCTGAGCGTGGTGTCGCAGTGAGGAGGAGGTGTCTCCAGCCACTGATCCGGCGAAGCTTCTCGCCGTGCGCCGCCGCGAGGTGCGCCGAGCCTCGGGACCGGACGAACCCTTGAGGCAAAGATCCCCAGAGCTCCGCCAGCTCATCCACAATCGACTTCGATCACCAGGTAGCTTCGTTACCCTCTAGCTTAGCTTGATTTTCAATTACGCCCAATTTGCGCCGCCAACTAATTCACGCCATACCGCTCATCTATTCGATCATCGGACCACTGATTCACACTCACGATACTCCTACCCATGTTTTGTGCCCTTCCATTCACCTTGGTTCGCCCCGGAACCAAGAATCGAGTCTCCTCCATCGTCGCCTCGCCGGAGACCACGCTCCGCCCTCATTTGACCACCCATTCCACCCCTAACCGGGTCGAGGCACTTTGCCCTTGAACAGGAGTTCTTCTGTGCCCTTTTTCAGGTCAACGCGACCCATCTTAGGGTCCAGCAGTCCAGGCACAGGAGCAAGGCTCCTCCGCCATCGCCGAGCTCCCCGGAGATTCTCGGCCTCATCGGAGGCGCCCACCAGCTGCGGAAGGGTCTGAGCGTTCTTCTCCACATCTCAGCAACTCCGGAGAAGGTTCCGAGCACACGGAAAGAGCCGGCGAAGTTCGCCGGAGTCGAGTTCTTCCAGGAACCTCCTTCACCGTCCGATCAACCCTCTCGTGCCAGTATAGATCGTATCCATCCGTTCGTGAGGAGTTCGCAGCCGTCCGATCTTCATCTGGACTCGATCTGGACCAACCATCGACGAAGGGGTGCCCTCCCTTCTCAACCGTTCGATTTACACGTGGTGCTTCATCGTCCATCGGATCATAATAAAGGGGTAATTTCTCTTTGGTCCCTTTGTTTATTGCATTTATAGTTTAGTCCTGTAAATATTTAGTGTAGTTGTTTTTATTTTGGATATTTTACACATTGGACCTCGATGTTTAGTTTATTTGCATTTTAGTCCTTGTTTATGTGAGCCACGTGCATCGACACGCGAGGTTTTGGTATATTTGCACTTTTAGTCCTCAGTTTCCTGTGTGTTATTGATTGATCTTTTATAAATAGGAATGACATCCATACCCCTCTGTGTCTGATTTGCGTGCCTTGCGTGTGCTTTTGCGGACTTTTTGCATAAGGGCCCCTGAACTTTCTGTTTTAGTTACTGTTTGGCCCTTGGAAATATGTTTCTTTGCATATAGGTCCCTACGTACTGTGTGCCTTGTTTTTATTGAATAAAATATCAAATTAAATCCAAATTAGGTGAAATTTGGACACCTGCCACTGTGTGAAAATTTCCCTAAATTTTTGGGACATTTTTAGGCTTTTTACTATTTTAAAAATTCAAAAATACGCATTTTCATTACTGTTTGCATTGAAAAATCAAAGAAAAATAAAAAACTTCTTAAAAAATTCCAAAAAATAGTGATAGTTAGTTTTAGTGTATTTTAGCTTCTGTCAAAGTTTTGTGCTATTTGGATTTATAAAAAACCCTAAAAATTGAAAACCCTAAAATCTTATAAAATTCAAAAAAATCTATAAAAATAAAAAAATACAAACTCTTTTTCTGTAGTTTAGTTCTTGTCTATATTTTTCATAAAAATTACCTCCAGACTTTTATAATCAATTTTATATTTTTAATTGATCTTTCAAGTCTGGCTGCACAGTAGCCTCTTATTTTTCCTCTTTCTTGATTTTTATAAAATCAAATAAAAATTTAAAAATTCTGAAAAAATCACCAAAAACAATTCAAAAAATAAAAACACAAAAATATTTTTTTTTGAATTTTCTGGGTATTTTTGAGTGCTTTAATAAATTGTTGAATTTGCTTGTTTCCCCTTTTTCTTAAAAAATCAAAAACAGAAAAACATTTAAAAATCATAAAAATCCACCAAAAACATTTTCCTCCTTATTTTTCGATTTTTGACTACTTCGTCAGCCGCAAGGCTATCCCGTGCTCCTTGAGTCCGACCCTGGTCGCTATACCAGGTTAATAAAAATAACGAGGACCGTTCTCGATTTTATTGTTTGATTGTCTTATTTGATGGTTCCTTGTTTTCTTGATTGAGTCCGACTTGCGAGTGATTGAGATCGCAACGACTTGAGTTATTTATCTCCCTTAGTCGCTCGCGGTTTTTCGGCTCATCACCCAAGCCAAAATATTTTTCCCCCTCACTACCTCCTCCATGAAGAGCTACGTGTAGAGTGCTTGCCCAAGGTAAGCCAGAGTCTCAGAGAATCATGCGTGTGTTGTTAGATATTCTACATAGATTTATCAAGAGGACATGTGAACATATTCTTATGGACTCAAAAAATTAATTCACTAGGACTTGAAAAGTCTTAACTCCAGTTCTTATAAGGTTCCTCTGAAATTAAGTGGATTAAGGTCCACCTGAGCTCCATTCTTCAAATTTATTACAGACTTAATTTAAATGTCAATATTATCCTGAAAAATGCACATGCAAATGCAAGAAAATATGTGCAATGCAAAGAAAAGAAAAATCTTTTTGCGAACAATTTTCTAATTTTGAACTTTTTTTGAATTTTTGAAAAATGATGCAGATGCAAAAAGAGTTTTTTAATGAACAAATATTTAGTAATATACACAATTTCTTCTACTTTTTTAAAACAAGGATTAAGGATGAAATACACATATTTACATAGGAGTGAGTCAATTATTTACAAGAACCATATGAAAGAATTTACAACTCGAGTAATTTATACAGGTATATACATACAGTTGGATTTTTTGTGTGATGCATATATTCCTCAAACTTATTTAAAAATAATTTTACAAATAATTTTGAAAAATATAGTCCGAAATAGTTTTCAAACAATTTTACAATCATTTACAAATATTTGAAAACAATTTTTGCAAACATTTTTCAAATAGTATATATAAATTTTCAAAATAAATTTTCAACCATTTTCAAAACATTTGCAAATAGTTTTACAAAATAATTTTATTTCACGCAAAAAAATTTTACAAGACAAAATATCTTTACAAAGGTTGAAAATATTTTTCAAACATTTTTCAACTAGTTTTCAAAAAAAATTCAAATAGGTTTTCAAACTACTTTCAAAATATTTTTCAAAATATTTTAACCTGACTAATTAATCAGTATATACAAGAAAGAATTTTAAGGAAATTTCTGCATCTTTTAATTGGTTTTTCTACCAATATTTATACAGTATTTTAGCCATATTAAAAATAAAAAGTATGAGTTATGGTTAGAGTATATATACAATATATACGACACCTCCCTATACTTAGCTCGAACTATATTCTCATAGTGATCAAAGAGCTGCAAAGGCGGACATAACTCGTGCTAAGTATTGGGAACTGAAAAGAATACTATACTATAATGATGAATAAAAGAATATAATCATTAGAAGTCGGTGATCCCCCAATACTTAGGATTGAGTAATCCTAAGTATAAAAGACTGTACACAAGGGGAAAATCGAAGGTTTGAATGTACTGGGTTTACCTCCCCTATAGTTAGGGTAAAATATCCCTAAGCATAGGCAGCAACACAGAGGTAAAAAGAATTAAAAGAATAGTCACAAGTCTGACATTCCCCTATACTTAGGGTAAAGTACACCCTAAGTATAGCATAATCATGAGATGAAGATGGGTGTTTAGACAAAAAGAATGAATGATATGGACAGAATGGATCTATACAACTGTGAACAATGTTGAGGTGCCTCTCAACAAGCGCTAGAGTTTACGCCCCTAGTTGGGCGCAATGGCTAGGATAACATTGTATCAAGGTTCATGACGGTATCTGTGAGGTGAATATCGTACTCTCATCACAGTCTCGATGGGAGAAAAAGAACGAGGTCAACAGAGTAAACTATGACACCCAAATAAACAATCAGGCAGGTGTCTACTACCGGGTAAAGATATGGGAAGATGAAATCGGACTACGGTATCACAAAAGAAATCATCGGCTCAAGGTTTGAATGGAGTGAAAGGACAGAGTCGAAGAAGTCGAATGAGGAGAAGGAAGGATCTGTCAGAGAATTCTCCACGCCAATCATCGTCTCTAATAGATAAGGAAGATCAAGATCAGGAGACTAACAAAAAAGGCTGATACCCGATGCATGTAATGTAGAGAAATTAGTGAAATCATCGAATACCTCAAATATCGAGTCATCTACGCGAGGGTCGTTGAGGAGAGAAAAAACAAACTCATGATAAGAAATATCAGAAGACTTGGTCTCGTAATCTGACTGATAGGATGCACTCCTAGAAAGTGAAACCGAGTACACAGGGTCCGTAGCATCCTTCCATAGATAACACCATGGGAGTAATGCCGAATCAGAATCGAACTGGGGATCTATGCTGCCAAATATCAGGTCCTCCAAAAATATATCGATCTCATCAAGAGGGAGGAAACATGGCTCAAAGACGTGACTATCTAGGTCTGCCAAATCAAAATGGTGTTTGTCATCAAGCTCTCTATGCTGAGATGGATCCAAATATGTATATAAATTTGAGAAGATCTTCTGAAGAATGGACATTGAATCAATTAGACATGGATACTGAAATGACTGAAAGGATGGTTGAGATGTGGGTTCCTCCTCTATTTCTTGGGATATTAGCAGATCTAGAATCCAAGAATCATTGATGTTAAAGTGCAGGACTGGCTCAAAATTTGGTTGTAATGACAATAGGAACTCGATCAATGTCTGATTCTAGGAACTAACAGTGGTAGTCAACAGATCCATCATCTGACATGTAGTGGAATCCATATCCTCTGACTGGTGTGTGTTGTATGGATCGATATGAAGTTCCACACACTCAACTGGTGTCATATCTCCCTCGTATGTTGTCCTGAATAAATCATCTCATGAATATGGAATGTCTGAAAGTATTCCCAAGATGGTCTCAAATAAATCCATGTCGGTATTGTGTTGTGAACCACCACACAAGGTAATGACCAAGCAATCTGTTCGGCGTTCATCCCCCGTATGGCTATCTAGACAAGGTCAATCACCGAAAATCTATGATCCGGAAATCACCTCAAAAGGTCAAGTAACCTCAGCCATGAATCTCTCAATGGCTCCTGGGGGTCTACTAAAAAATCTCGAATGCAAGACCGCATCATCTCTGCTCTACGATGGGGGTAAAATCATTGTAAAAACAAAATCCAAAGGTTCCCCATGTAGCAATCTTCCTCCCCAACTCTCTATGCCATCTCAAAGATCTAGTCCGAAGTGAGAAAGGGAAGGTCATCAGCATCAGCTCCTCAGAGGTGATATCTAGGTATGCTCGTGTACCACAAAAATCCTCAAATTCAGATATATTTATATATGGTTCCTCATGCACTCTCCCTGAAAATTTTGGCAGTAGATTAATGAACTCTGAATCTAGAATAAAGGGACTCAATGTATAAGCAAACTACACTTTTTGATCTGGGTGCTCATACATCATCCCTGGATAGAAGTCATCTGAAAGTCACAACTGCTCCATAAGATCGCATATGGAATGCACTCTCATCTCATCAACGAAATCGCACGGGTCTCGTATTTGGTCAATATGGCCTTCAAGGACGTCAAGCACAGCATGTCCCGAATGGGAAGGAGGGAATGGGGAGGGAGAAGATGGGATGTCAGTCTTAGTTCCGACCTCCCAAGAGAGTGGGCAGGAATGATGGGAATGAAATGAAGAAGCCGCAAAATCCAGCTGAAATGGAGTGTGGCTCATCATGAAGAGAAAGAAATGAAGGGAGGAAGGATGGGATAGAAGAAAGAGGGTGAAAGAGACAGAAGGTGACTGCTAATGATCTCGAAAAGATGAACGTAACCGACTCACACCAATCACATACAAACACAAAGAAAACCCCCAATTCACCAACTCTACGCAATGTGAAGACCATGAGATCTGGTCTTTTATCTTTTCAATTTTAGAGTTATGTGATCAAACAAAAGTTGTACAAATACTTAGGAGGTTTAATGGGATTTGGGAACTACTCCTTAGTGTGTACGCGGGCAAGTAAAAGCGCAAATAATGAGGGGTTCGCTCTCTCAAAATAATGATGAATCAATTACGTTTATTTTCAAGAGTCCAGTTTAATTAGCAGTCCCAATTTTTAAATTTTATTTTTTTTGGATTTTTTCAATGAAACGTCTAACGAGATTTCTGATTTCCTCTTTGATTAATTTGAATCCAAAAACATGGGGAGGAAGTCGAAAATGCCGATGTGTGGTCAAATACAATGATGCATGAAGGGATAGAAATGTGTACCTTTCTCGAGCACTCTACATGCAATATGATTTGCGCATAAATTAAATATTGAAAGTCAACTAACTATATGAGCACGAGGAAATCGACCTTAGAAGAGCAGCTTTTATTGATCGTGAAGAACAATATCTAGCTAATCGAATCGAGTCCGGAGTCCGATCTTGGGAGTCACTCGGTGCCCGTCACAACAGGTCATGCTAGCGTTGTATGTGACTCCTTACACCACGTGATCTCAAATCCAATTAAGCTAACTTTTTAAATTTATTTTTAGCAAGGTCCAATTACGTTCGATAAGTACAGGAAAGCAATTAGATGTTGGACCTTAGCTAATTACGTCACAATCAATCAAAAATCCTACGTCTAGGGGCCACATCTACGAGAATCAAATCGAAAGTTATGGCGGTGAAATCAAGAAAACACAAAACAACGGTGAGGTCCCCTAAGTGCATCGACACTTGGTGAAACAAGACCCTAAATAATGTCCAAGTAGTGTCCAAGAAGAGTTCAAGTGTCTAAATTATTACAACAATCTCACTCTAAAATAAAACAACTGCCTCCTGCTCTTCTTCTGCTCCTCCTAATGCGCAAGTTCTCCAAAACGAATCTGAGTCATCCTCCAAGCGGTTCCTCACATAAAAATCAAAGCAGGCGATGGTCAGAAAACAGTTATAATATGTAGAGACAAGAAAGGCTGAAATATGACTACTAAGTCGTTCTCCCCGGCAATGGCATCATTATGATGAGACGAAAACCAATGTTGTAAAGATGGAATAAATATACAATGATCGTTGTTCTTAACCAATCAACTCGGTCAACGAGAAAAATATATTAAACCACTTTAAAGAAAATCAATCAATGAAAAGAAAGAGGTCTTCGCTATTAAATTTACCCGGTATATCGATCAGGGTCGAACACAAGAAGCACGATTTAAAAACTTAACAGTCGAATCTCGAAGATAAAATTTTTAGTGGTTTTTTATTTTTCAACTTTTTCAATTTTCAAATGAGGAACAAATCATAATATGCACACACCACAATTTTTTGTATTTTTAAAAATATTCAAAAATGTCAAAAAATACAGAAAATGTATTTTTGGGCTTTACAATTTTAAAATATTTTTTGATAATTTTTCCAAATTTCAGATGTTTTATGATTTCATAAAATCAAATAGTGGAAATAAAGGTAAATAGTGTACGACGGGCAGTTGGAGGCAGTGGCCGCAGTTGTCGTGTTGGGCTGCTGCAGGTGGAGGAGGCGCCCTGCGGCAGTGGCGCTGGCGTGTAGCCAGCAAGTTTTTTTATTTTTATATATTTTTTCAATATGTAAACGAAAACTAACAAAAAATTTATTAATTTTTTGTATGACACAAAACTGTAGACAAAAACAAATTTTTTTAGTATTTTATTGTATTTATTTATATTAATTTTCCTTCAAAATAAATGTTAAGAATAAAAACAACTATGTGTATTATTTATTTATTTTATTTATGAACAAAATAGGATGCGTAAATGGGGATCCAGTGAAAAAATGAGGAATGGATCCGAGTCTCCGGCCACCGTGCATGGTCAAAGTTGAGAGATCATGATAGGTAGAGAAGAACGTGGAGGGATCGAGATGTGAGATAAAAAATCGGATTCGGATGAAAAATGTGATATGGATTTTTTAGGAATTAAGATATAAAGATTAATCATGATGTCAACACAAAAATTAAATCTAAAATTTATCTAGGAAACATGACGGAAAGAAAATGGATCTCACCTCGGTATCGCCTCGACGAGGGCCGACTCTTGTCATCGGACGGCTCGACGGAAGGGCACCCTTCTTTGACAAGATTGTTCTCGGAGATCGGGCTCCTCTCCACCAAAGATTGATCAAGAACAAATGAGGGAGGATGAGCCCAATAAAAAGAGAAGAAAAATAAGAAAGGAAACTATACATAAATGAGAATATTTTTATTAGTAAAATAAATCATTTAATTAATTAAGTAATTAATTAAAAATGAAATTCATATTTAAAGAAAAAAATAAAATAATTAATTTATAAAAATTGAATAGCCACCATAATGGTAATTGTTTAAGGTATAGAATAATATCTTTATATACAAGGTATGTTTTCAAATCAAATAATGAATTAGTTAAATAATTAAATCCAAATTTCATAACTAAATTAAATTAATTAATTAATGCTATATATTAATTTTTGGTGGTTTTTATATAAGGAAATTAGTGTATACAAATATTATATACATATAGTACAATATACACATGTACAAATAAGGAAATAAATTTTAAATAATTTTTTAAATTTTATTTTTAAATTTTTTTATTCTTAACGATGAAGATAATATTTAAATTATTTACATTATGTATTAAAAATAAATATGAATAAATATATAATATAGGTAATTAGTATAACTGCTTAAACTATTCTAGAAAATCGACTTTTCACCCGTAACTTCAAAAATTATGAAACCACAACTATTTGAAAGATAATTTAATTTAGAGTATAATGGAAGTGAGTTTGATTCAATTTGAGTTTGTATGAAGCCAGAATTGGTCATTCAATGATTGCTTTGAGGCTTTTTCTGAGTGTGATTATTAGTAATCTCTACATTATTTTATTTTGGAATTATTTTTATTATTTTAAAAAAATTATTTACAACTTTTGTTTACAAAAATATTTAATTTTAGGTCAATTTATGTACAAATAATACAGTACAAGTTTTACACAAATATACAGGGAAAAATATTTACAAATTATTTTTGGATTTTTGGATTAAAGACCCTATCTCCCCCTACTTTATTCTTGGTCGACAAGGTCAAGTCTTGACCTTCTCTCGGGGTTCGGGTCCATCTGCATTTATTTCATAAATACATCATTTATTTTTATTTTCTTCTTTATTATTTTATTTGAGTACAAAAGGTGTTAAACATGCATATTTAACACATGCATGCAAAATGGTAATTTCATGAAATTAATAGGTATTCACATGTGTTTGACTAAGGAAATGAAGCTAAAATAAAAGAATAAAGATGATGAATCATGGATTTATCATTTACTATGCATATATTGTACATTGTATGATTATATTAGTTATTCAATAAAAATAAAAGAAAAAAATGAAATTCTTAAATTATTCTATAATAAATAAATTATTAAATTATGTAATTATTTGTAAAAATAATTTATTAAAATTGGATGTTGTATATATAGTTATTTTATGTCTATCAGTAAAGTTTTTTATTTATTTTACCTTATTCAATTAATTTAATTAAATTATTTAGAATCACCCTTATTAGGATTAATTAATTATAACATTTTCTATCGATATAATTTATTTATTTTAATTCATTAATTTATTTATTTTAATTCATTTTACATTTTAAGCGATTTTGTCTTATTTGTATTTTTTTCCTATTAGGCCATCCCTTCCATTGGGCGGACCACGGTATGTTGACCCAGGTCAGTCTCCTCTTCCATTGATCAATCCGATTACTTTGCTCACCGAATGACTTTTTCCTAATTTTCATGGCCGATCCCATCACATTTTCCACCAGATTCCTTCACTATTTTTGATATCCGGCTAATGAACACCACCGCATGATAATTATTTCACTCCGACCGACCTCGATTTGTGCGCTTCGTACGATTCAAATTTCGTCACCATCCACCTATAAATTCCCCTCCAGGTCATTTATCAGACCCGATCCGTTTTCGATACCTTTTTTACCACCGAAAGGAGTATACTCGTGAAAGGAGTCCTTTCCACGGATCAGGAAGGTGATTGGAGGCCAATTTGTGAGATCTGGATGCGGCCGAAGCTCATACACCATGCTCGAGCCACTCCAACCTTCCATCGTCGTATTGAGGTAATGACCCTCACAGATCCATCATCTATCCTTCGTCTTTCGATTCCACATCAACATGTATACCCAGAGCTTTAAATTCATAGATTTATTCGAGCTTTTAGTCATCAGCAGAGTTTCCGACCTCCATCTTCGATCACCTTGATTAGAGCGCTTTCTAGCTGAATTCGCTCCTGATTTGATCACTCCTCTCATCCCGACCACCTACGCTTCTCCATTTCATCTCAGATCCCTTCATCCACCTCAGATCATATTGGATATGAGTCCAATCCTCGTCCCCCATCTTCACGAGGATCTTCACCCCTATTTATCTTAAATTTCCCTACCACTAACTTATGATTGAGGTCATGTAGACTTCAAGCTTCGTCAATCTTCATTGTCGGATACTGGAGTAGCATCTAGAAGGTATATTGACATACCTAGGAACCTTCAGCAACGAGCTACCTTAATGCACATTAAAGTCTCCGATCAGTGAGACCTGGACCTCGGGCCACCCCTTAGATGACGTGGAATCATCAAAGCGTCCTCCTCGAAACTACAAATCCGAGATCAGTTCGAGACCTTCAGAGCCTGGCCAAATCAAAGTTCGTCCCGGGAGGGATTATTCCGAGTTCTTACACCTATCTCCAACATCATCCGATTGAGGGCTAGAGTCTTAGATTGAAGATCCACCGTTCGTGCGTGCCCAATTTCCAGCCATCCGATCCGACCGAGGAGAGATCTGAGCCACACATCAACTCAGAGTCCTCATGCGAGCAGTATGAGACCTAAATAATTTGCAATCCTCCTGGACATCTGTTGTTCTTATATCGTTTTAACTTTTGCAAATAAACCCTCATATTTCCTATTAATTGCATCAGTCTATACGCGTGAGGCTTAGCATATGTCGCTCTGGTGATTTAGCAACATTGTTCCAAAGCTAGTAGTGGTTAACAAAAAGTGAGAAGTTTTTCATATTTGCAGATATGTCGCTCTAAGCATGAATGCATGTTTAACACGTGATATATTGAACATCTTTGCATATTCTATCCTGAATTTCATTTATTTGTAATTTTCTAGTTGGCAAACATGAAATAATTGCAAATTTGTCTTTGTTTTCAATATTAATTTTTGTTTCTTATTTTGCCTGAAATAACTAGCATATTAACTTTGACAAATTCATAAAAATCAAATTAAATCCCTACTGAGTTTTTTTATATCACATAATTATGGTTTATAAATTTTATTTGATTTGTTGTTTTTAAAAATTCAAAAAATCATCCAAATTTTCCCTATTAGCAGTGTAAAATTCATTAACATCTAAAAAATAGTCTAAAACTTCTAAAAAAATTCTTGTGTGTATTTTGATTTGTTTTATATTATGTGCAATTTTTTTTGAAAATTCTCCATAAAAAACAAAAAATTCATAAAATACAAGAAACCTTAATAAAATCATATAAAATCATTAAAAATCTAAAAAAATATGTAACTTTTTGGAGTGCTTAAAAATTACTTTCATGTTAGTGCATATTTCTTTGATTTTTTATATTTCCTTTTATTAAAATCTAAAAATAATGTCTTCATTTTTTGATTTGATTATTTTCTATTTTTAGTTATTTTGAAAATCATAAAAAATCTAAAGTTCTTGAAAATCACAAAGCAGTAAAAAATATCCATAATACAAAATAGTTTTGGGTGAATTTTCTGGGCATTATTATTATACTTAAAAATACAAAAGAGTGTTGGTTTAATTTCCTTTACATTGTCTTTATTTTCTTGGTTTTAAAAGTAAAAATATAAAAAAAATTAAAAATTAAAAATCCTTAAAAAAGTGAAAGTTAGAAATATAAAATAATAATATAAAAATTAAAATTCCATAAATTATAGAAAGCATAAAAATCTATATAAAAACAAAAAAAAGAAGAAAGAAGAAAAGGAGCCTTTGTTTGATTTTCTTGAAAATTAATAACCCTTATTTTTATTAGGGTCCCCTTGTGTTCAATCCTAGGTGTTGTACCATGTTAATAAAAAACACACCCTTTTATCTCTTTATTTGGATTAAATGAAATTGTTTGATTAATTTAGGATTTCTTGTGGGTCACAACGACACATCATTTCATTATCTTTTCATTAAATAAAATTACCCTGTGAGAAATCTCGAACATCAAAAAGGCGTTCGTTGTTGCGAAGGTACGACAAGGATAGCTAGGTTCTATTTTTTGCCTTTTACTCTTAGTTGTATATACTTTATTTTCTTTTAGTTCTTCACTTGTCTCTTTTATTTCATTGTCATTTTCTACTTATTTTGCTCATATTTTTCATAATTCTTTGACACATTTTCTATTTACTTTTTCCATGATGGCCCAATGAGACAGGGCGACATTCTTAGGAGCACCAGTTCACCGTTACTTTTCATCCAATCACTATCAATGCTTGAGGCGATGTTGGCCAAGTTTACATAGGTGGGAAATGTGGAGGCTTCTTTAGGGAAAGTATGTTATCCATTATCGCAAATGTTCAATTTTCCGATGATTGACTGACTTTCATATAGTTTGATGAGGAAGATCTTAAACAATGGTTACTACACTAACTCTCAAGACTCTTTAGACTTGATATCAATCAAGAAAATCTGAACTATTTGGTTTAAACCTTTCCCCAAGTGAAGAGATTTAAGCTGGGCTATCTTGTGATGGAACCAGGGGGATGTTGATCATGACCTACCTAAGATTTTTTTATCAAACAAGCACACTTCATCTATGGATTGGAATTTCTTGCTACACAATTCTCATCCAAAGTACAAGGATGGAAGGCTTAAATTTTGCCTCTCCCTACTCGAGTTTGCCTTTGAAACTCTTCTTGACATTTCTTGCGATATGAAAACCCAATCGATCGGGTCATCTAAAAAGATAGACAAATATCATTGTAGTGACTAATTGAAATTATCAGAAAATTTATTTTTTTATTTAGACTCATAAGCTCAAAAAATAAGTACGTGAGTGTTGAACTCCGGGATGCAAACTGTGGAAACTGGAGGAAATGGGTAGAGTGGCTAAAGTAAATGGGTTTCTGATTTTTATTTAATTTATGGATTTTCTGAATTTATTTGTTTTTATGAAATTTATATTGTTTTTTGTGATTTTATATACATATAAATAAAGAAACATAAGTATTAAGTTTTATTTTTATTTGATTTTTTTGATATTTTATATTTTGATTTTTATTTACTGTTTTTGTATATTTTTGTGGTTTTAGAATTTTTATGGATTTTGTATTTTAAAAAGAGAAAACTATTTTTTTATACAAAATAAGGAAACCTTTTTTGTTTTTGAATAGTAAACAGTAAGAAAATTATTTTATTTTTACTGGAAAGTAGATGAAAATATCTTTCCAACGAGTTATTGTATGTATTTATATGATTATTATTGAGTTAGTTATGAAATTTTGAAGTTTTTTGTATTTTTATTTTTGAGTAAATGACACAAAAGTCCCTAAACTATACATCCAATAGTTATGAAATTTTGAAGTTTTTTGTATTTTTATTTTTGAGTAAATGACACAAAAGTCCCTAAACTATAAATCCAATTTCAATACCGTACCCAAAATTTAAAAGGAACAATGTCGTACCTAATCTATTAGTTCGGTAACAATGTGGTATTTATCTATCGAGAGGACCTCACTGTCGTCGTCTTTTAAATTTCAAGGACAAAAATACCCCTAATTTATAGACTTTGGACTCGTTCAACATCATTCATCTCTCTTTCTACTCAGGCCGGAAGAGCATGGGCAAGCAACATGGTCTCGACCATCGTGTGGGGAGAGATTGGCGATCAGATGCAAATCTATATACATCTTCGTCTCCTTGTCAGTGAGCTCGAGCTCTTCCACCTTCGTTCCCTTCCCCAACAATTTATTCGCAAAGTCCCTCGCCCCGAACCTCATCCTCATGTATGCCACCTCTGCGCTCTCCCTAGTGAACCCCTTCAGCAATACCGGCAAGTGGTTCCTCAGCACCACACCGCACAGCTCCGCCTTCGGGGGCTCGTCCACCACCAGGAACTTGTTGTGCCAGGTGGCCCTAAGGGTTGTCACCACGTTCCCCATCCTCTCTGCTCCAGAGAAGCTCACTAGCGATCCGTAAACCTCGTCTCCGTAAGCCATGTCCCTCATGTACAGCTTCAGGTGGACCTCCATGAAGGGAAACCCCTTCATGATCGTGATCTAGTTGTACACCCTCCAGTTGAAGAGGTCTGTCATCGTCTTCGATATGTGAGGACCCCCTCGGACTCCACCCCCATTCCTTTATTTGTAGTTTCCAAATTAAAATGGATATTATGGTGAACTATACCGAATCTGCTATTGATATGAAATTAATCAAAGTGCAAGTTCAATCCAAATTAACTGGCTTTGTATTATTATTTGCGTTAGATATCTGTGCAATTGAAATGTGTGGGTAAACTCCTAGGATACCATCCTGTGAATTCTGACATCAGATCGTTATTCAATGGCAATAATTGTGAGGTGACAAAATCTGATATGAGTGGAATTATCTTTGGTTCATCGTAGAGTTCTCTATAGAACTTGTTTTCATGTATTACAAAGTGCGAGCAAGTAGTGCACCGAACTAATTCACATATTGAAATATTTTAGTATCAGAAGTTGTGTAGTGCATGGATTCAAATTTTAAAAATCAAATATTATATTCTGAATTTGATTTTACAGATGCATCAATTAGAAAGGTAGGGTGAACTTAAAGTTCTATTCTGAAATTTGTAGTTTACCCAATTTAATCCACACCAATTTCACCCACTCTATTATTCACCCTTCTTTACACATATGTTCATCCCTGATTGCAGTCATTGATTAGAGGATCGATCCTTTACCGCCATGCCCGCAGTGAGGACCTAATCCATTCATGCCCATGTTAATCTTTCAATGTTGTGATTTTTTGCTTTGATTCCATCTATATCTGACTGATTTCATCGACAGTTCATTGGGTCTAAAAATTTGTCTGCAGTTAAACCATCTTGCAAGGAAATCCCATTATTTAATGGTGTTACAAAGTGTGACATCTAACATTTTTGAGGGATATAATTTGATTGTGGGAAACTGGATGAATGTACGATTCATAATTTTTCGGTAATATCACATTCATGATTTTTAACAGATATCAATTATTGATAATATGTTGCACGCACAAAGCTGTGATTCACATACAAGTTTGAATCAATGCATTCATATGCAACAAGGTTGTCTCCCTTTGCCAACTCATTGTTGTTGTCACCACCCACCGCAGTTGCTTCGAGATCCTCTTCCTCACCGGCACTGTCATTTCGCCACCATCTCCGTCCAACGCTGGCGACCTCAGTCACCATCTCCGGTTGTCGCCGATGACTAACTTGTGTTTATGTACCTTCCATCCTTGCTGCATCTGTGCGATGACACTGACTTCGTGTTCGCTCGCCATCCGCTGGCTGCTTGATGCCATATCTCAACTGCCATCGTCGAAGAAGAACCCCCCTTCCCTTGGAGAGAGAAGAGAAAATGATTAAAAAATAGTTACTTGTCTTCACATATAAAGGGTATTTTCATCCTTGAAATTGAAAAGATGACGACGGTGAGGTCCTCCTATTAGAAAAAGGCCACATTGTTATCGAAGTAATAAATAAGGTACAACATTGTTACTTTTGAAAGTTTGGGTACGACATTGAAATTGGGTGTATAGTTTAAGGACTTTTGTGCAATTTACTCTTAATTTTTTTATGGATTTTAATATGTAATTTTTATTTTGTTTTTGATTTTCTATGTATTGTATAGTAAAATATACTTTAAGTAATTTTATAGATTTTTAGAGATATTTTCTATTCTTGATATTTTATAAGTTTATTACATTTTTGTATTTGATTTTTTGATTTATGGGAAATAGAAATTATTTTTATTTTGAAAACTAATATAATACTATATAAAGTATAGTATAGAATATTTACCGATATTTTTTAATATTTTTATATTACATAATTTATATAATACGTATTAATATATATTATATTCATATACAATAGTAGAGGTTTTTGCAATTGTTTGGAAATAAGGGGTGTGTGTAAAATTTTAGAAAACTACAAGGTTGTCTTGCACAAAAATCATAATATGCATGTACACGTGTATGTGATCGTGTAAACATGTTGCATGTAAACTAATTAACCTGATAGTTTTAAAAGTCAGAGGTTGGCTGCATGGTGGAGCTGAACTCTACACCGATGACAGAGATCCGATCGCCTTCTCTCTCTCTGCCCAACAGTGGAGAATGGAGGTGTGTCACCCACTCCTCTCTCACCAAAGCTCACAAGAAGGTAGAAGGTCCAAATGGTGGATCTGGATCTGGAAGACGATGCAGATCTTTAAATAGAGGAGAAGAGAAGGTCGACGGAGGAATGACCATTCGATTGGGAGAACGAGGTTAGGGTGGTTGGATGGTTAGAAGAGAAGAAACTTGAAGGAAGAAGAGGGAAGGTGGAGGAAGAAAGGAACATATAAAGAAAAAATAAATAATAAATAATGACTAAATTAATTAATATTATTATTAATTTAATTAATAAATTATAAATACTTTAATAAATGAATTAGTAAATAATTCTAGTTAGATAATAATATTATTTAATTAGTTAAATATATATAATATGGATATATTATACCTATATAATGAATTAGTTTAATTATTTAAATAATTTTAATTTTTAATGAATTTTATTTTTATTTTATATTAATAATATAACATTAATAAATATTATTAAAATATAAAAATACAAGAAATAACATATTAAATAAAAGAAAATTAAGATACATTGTATAAGTATACCAATGGGGTCTCAAAATCTACTTTTTACATATTAACTCTGATTTTAGTGAAATCACTTTTATTTGATAGATAATTTTATAAAACAAACATTAAAAGTGAGTGCGCCGACTTCGAATTTCATATGGACAAGATATGAGGTTATAAAGTTTAGCATTTACAATTTTTTGGTTTTGAGATTTATTAGTATTTAATAATAACTATTTTTTTGAAAACTAATAATTAAATTAAAATAATTAATTTAAAATAATAATTAATTTTAAATCATATTTTTATCCTTTTCTAGTGATTTTGATAATCATTTAAAAAAATAATTAAATTAAATGGAGTTGAGAATATTTAAATAAAAAATGAAGAAGATTTATATACATATTGTACATATAAACAAAGGGGTCTAAATGCCAAAATTCACACGTTTATATGATTTTTTTAATATTTTTAATAAATAGTATTAATTATAAAAAAGTTTAAAAGTGAGTTCGGTCAATTTGGAGTTTCTTATAAATATTTATGAACCTCGAAAGTCAGCTTTTACGGTCTATTTCGGTTCAACATAATTATTTATTTTCACATTAAATAATTTTCTTGATATTTTTATAAATCAATATATATTATTATAAACAGTTTTGAATAAGAAAATATTTTGATTTGATATTATATGAATGATAAATAAAATAGGTAAACATATGTACAAGGTAAAAGATATGTTAATCTATATAATGTTCTTGATTTTCTGATATTTTTAATAAATTCATATTGTGATCTCCCCCTGCTTATTTATTTTGTCGACCACATCAATATTGACATGGTCTCAGGGTTAGTATCAGTTTGTACATATTCACTTACATAGATCATTCTTCTTTTATTTTTTCTCTTTATGATTTATTTTGGATAAAGTAAGTGTTAATTATGTAATATTAACAAATGAAATTAGAATGTTAATTAATGAGAATTAGTTAATATTTACATGTATTTTATCAAAGATTTTAGTCGAAATGAAATAATAAAGGAGATGAATCATGGATTAATGAAGACGCGAAATTCGCACGGTCGAGAGAGGATAAATAATGTCACAATGTTGTCGTTGTTCTCAACCGCAGGATTCGGTCAACGAGAAAAATTTATAAACCACTTCAGATAAGATATAAATCAAGAAATTCAATGTAAGCGGTCTTCGCTATTCTTTTTACCTGGTATAGCGATCCAGGGTCGAACACAAGGAGCACGGATTGGCCTTGCGGCCTACGATGTAGTCAGAAATCCAAGGAAGTCTTTTTTATGGTTTTTATTTGTTTTTTTTTTATATTTTTTTTTTTAGAATTTTTTAAATGATGAGAAAGTGAAAGAAAGTAAATACAAGGGAACTTCAACAATTTATACAACACTCCAAAAATAATGCAAAAATTAAGGAAAAATGGTTTTTAGGTTTTTCAAGTTTTTTACTGTTTTTGGTGAATTTTTGGAATTTTTCTAATGGGTAAATTATTTATTAAAAATCAAACAATGCGACAAAAATAGGGTACTGTCCAGCAAGGCTTAAGACCCAAAAATAAAATAATTTTGGATCTCAAAAAGCCCTAAAGGTAATTTTCCTATAAACTATGAAGAATAAGGAAAATTTAGGCACCCTAATTATTGTTTTTGGATTTTTAATTTATTTATTACAATTTTTATGAGTTTTTAGGGGTTTTTCAATTTTTAGGGTTTTTAAGTGATGAACAATAGCCAAAATTGGCTAGAAAATCAAACAACAAGCAATAAACAGTACCTAATTTTTTTAGAATTTTTAGTGGAGTTTTTAGATTTTTTTGGTATTTTTAAAGTCAAACAGTAGCAAAAATATGGGTTTTTGAATTTTTAAAAATAATAAATGAAATCAAAAATGTCCCCAAAAATCATAGAAATTCCTACACCATGGCAGGAGCCATGTGTCAAAATTTCATTGGATTTGGAGGTCGTTTGATATTTTATTCAAAAATAAAGGTGGGGTACTGTGCACAGGGACCTAAGTGCAAATACCCAAAAGTTCTGGGGTCCTGGTGCAAAATACCCAAGAAGTCACGTGCCAAGCACATGCCTGGGGCACTCAAGGACCTAAATGTAATAAAAATAAGTTCCGAGGGCTTATTGGTAACAAGTACCAAAAGTCCAGGGGCTTATATGCAATTTACCCAAAATAATTCGCACATGTGCAAAAACAATGCTCACAGGGGCATATATGCAAATAAACAAAACTTTTCATTCAATGAATAACATCCAGAACTACAGGGCTTCTGATGCAAATAACCCAACAAAGCACGTGCCAAAGCACGTGGGTCTCTACTGGCAGGGGTATAAATGCAAATAGAATTAAGCGCGAGGGTCTCTATGCAAATATCCCAGAAAATAAACAACGTGAATTAAAAGTTACAGGACTAAACTGAAATAAACATACTACGAGGGGGCCCTATGATATTTACCCCTTTATTAATAGCGACGACCCGATGCTGACGCGTGGCAGATCTGACGGTGGAGAACAAACGCGCCTTTACTCCTTCGGCTCTTGGGCTCGATCGACGGCGGAGAGAGATCCACGTGGCTGATCTGACGGTGCTGGGCTCCTGCGCTTCTCTCCTCGGTTGCGACGGTCCAGATGAGATCCTCAGATGGATCAACGGCTGCTGCTCCTCTACAGATCGACGGCTAGGATGAGAACTGGAGCGCGGTCTTCATCGGACGGCTCTGGAAGGTGGAGGAAGAACTCGACGCCGGCGAACTTCGCCGACGTCCTGCGTGAACTCCGGTCCTCCTCAGCTGCGCCTGAAGGTCGGAGAAGGTCCGGCGTGAAGTTGCGCAGCTGCTGCGGGTGGCCAAGGGCCCAACCGAGCCCTGGAGGGGCTCCGGCGAGGCCTATCGGCTCGAAGCTCCTGGCTGAAGTTGGGAAGCCTCAGACGGCCTCCTCTTGACCTGCAAAAGAGTTCAGAAGCTTCGCGGGTCGAGGGCAAAGTGCCTCGACCCAAGAAGACGGGGTGAAGGTGGTCTGTGCGGCGTGGCGAACGAGCTCCGGCGAGCGGAGGACGGTGGAGCTCGACTCCCAGATCCTGTGCGATCTGGGTTGAGTGAAAGTGCGTAGAAGGTGCGTGAGGATACGGCGGAGGTGATGAGATGGTCGGATGGTCGAGATGTAACGCGAGGTGGCCGGAATCGGGGATGTACGTCGGAGCTAGGATTTGGGCGAAATCAAAAATTGGAAGAAATTAGAAGAAACTAAGGGTACCTGATGGATGCTGGAGACTATGCTGGAGCTGGGCTTGCTCCTGGTCGTAGCTTCGAAGGGCGTCAAGGCCTGAAGCTCGATGCTCAACGCCGGCGGCGGAGCAAGGACGGCGAAGTTACGCCGGATCGATGGTATCGCCTCCTCGCCTCACTGCAACAAGGGCAAAGCTTGCTGTCACTCTTGCGGTGCCGATGGAGGTCACGGGGAAGAAGGAGATGGGCCAAAGATGCGGCGCGGAGGCGGCGGAGATGATGGTTATATAGAGTGACAGGGGCGTTTAGGGTTGAGGACTGACAGCAAAGGAAAGCGTGGATTTGATGGCGAAGGATCCGGCGAGGGAGAGGGATGAATGGCGAAGAATCCGGGCTCGAGATATGCGTGGAAGACAGCCTGGAGGCGCGTGGGAAAATCGGGGAAGGAGGCGCGGCGCGCGACTTCCAGAAAAGGAAGGAGGTCGCGGGGGAGTTGACCGGGGTCAACATTCCCCCGTGGACCAGTCAGACGCTGCCACGTGTGGTGGATTTTGTTTATTTATTTTAGGGCAGAAATAGGTCGAATTAGAGAAAACTCAAAACATGAAATATTTTTCTTTTATTTTTTTCTATTTTTTGGTGATTTTTAATTAATTTTTGGAAATAAAAATAGGTTAGCTATATACATAGGTATATGTACACTATATGGATTTTTATTTTTGATTTTTTATTTGTTATTTTTATGTGTTTTTATGCTCATTTTGTATTTTATTTATTTACAAGATAAAATGAGGAATAAAAGAATATTTTTATTTTATTTTTATCACTTATATACAAGGGTGAAATAAATAAATGAGTACATTTATATACATGGTATTTATACAATGTATTTTTGTATTTTCAATTTTGTAATTTTTATTTGATTTTTGTTTTGTTTCTTGTTATTTATTTTATTTACAAAATGTAACATAGAATACTTACAAGAAGTTTAGAAAATAAATGAATTTATTTACAAGGTTAAATAAATACAAGAGTGTGGTTTATGCACATGGTGAAGGAAGGATGTTTTTGATCTTTTTGCTTTTTATCTTTTTATTTTGTTTTTAATAGTTTCTAAATATACACACAATATGTACAAACATCTTTTTGGGTGAGGAAAATATAGAGTTTTATTTATTTACAAATATATACAAATGAGCTCCTATCTCCCTCTACTTTGGCTTTTATGCGGTCAGGCCCATGCTGAGCCCTCCCTTGGGTTAGGTTGCTCAATATTTATTCTAAATATTTCCCTCTTTTTCTTTTTGCTCTTTATTCTTTTATTTTGTGCACAAAAACATGCTAATTATAGGTTTTTACACAATGCATGCTTTTGGTAATTATTTGTATTTACACATATCTACATGTATTTGCAAAGGGTTTTTGTAGCTAAAATAGAAGAATAAAGAGTGATGAATGGGTATTCATCACCCCCCTATGCTTAACTTTGCTAGTCCCTTAGCAAACACTTATTTGAAAAAGAAGTGAAAAAGAAAGAAAAAGAAAAAGAAAAAGAGAATGTACAAGGATCAAGGTTGACTTATTAAATTTTCCTTCATTAAATTGAAATATGGAGCTCGATCAGATCTTTGGATTATTAATGTGTCGGAACCTTATTTGGACTTAAGCCTAAAACTCAACAGCCTCCAAGTTCCACCAATCTATGGGCAAGACGCCTCAATAAACCAGATCAGAACAAGTCTACATACACAAACTCTAATGACCATGAATCTTTTCTTGCGGTGTAAGTGATATGTGGCTCCCCATCTCAGAAGTAACAAAGAAACAACCTCCCCCAACCTGGTAACTCTAATGCCTCAGTCTAGCAACTCTTTCCTCGAGAAGCGGGGTATTCCCTTCTAAGTTCAAGTGCAACCGGCTCAAGGAGAGGGGGTAGAAGTATAGAGTTTTGGAAGCTTAGCCAGTGTAGCTAAGTCTCCCGCTGCAAGCTTCATGAGATGTAACATGGATACCATAAGCTTTTGCTTTCTACTCCGGTGGGGTTATTAAATTTTCAATCCGACCCACCACTTTTTTGGAGTTCTTTTTGCATTTTTTTTTTTCAACAACTTCTGTACAACATATCTACATGGTGCAGCATATATAAGAAATTTCCCCTTGAGCCAGTAGACTATCCCTCTTTTGAAGCTTTATTGCAACCCACAGCTTCTGTCTTTAGCTTTCAACACCACTAGACCGAGTTGAGGTGCACTTCCTTCACTATAAGAAGAAGAGAGGTTCCGCCTAGAAGTACTACCCTCATATGCTACCCCAAGCCAAAGGAAACTGCCTCCTCACCACCTCATCCATGGAGAGCCATGTGTAAAGTGCAGGTGCAAGTTAAGCCATTGTCTCTGAGAGTCATGCGTGTGTTGTTAAGTGCTCTACTTAGGCTCATCAAGATGACATATGCTCATAGCCTAGTGGACCCAAAGAATTAAGTCCTTATGGACCTGAAAAGCCTTAACCCTAAGTCCTATAAGGTTCCTCTTGAAGTTAAGTGGATTAAGATCCTTTCAAGCTCCATTTCTCAATTTAATTCCAGGCTTATTTTAAATGTCAACTCTCATCCAGGAAAAACTATATACATATATGTACACAAGATGCTATTTACAAATATTTTACAATCATGCAAAAATTTTTGAAAAATGTTTTGAAATCATGAATGAATGATGCATGAAGTGCAAGTTTTGCAAAAAGATATTTACGCAAATTTACACAAGATTTTTGCAAACTTTTGATTTTCAAAACATTTTGAAAAATTTTGTACTATATACATAATTTTGATACAAAATATTTACACAAGCTTTACACAAAAGATTTTTGAAATCATTTTTACAAAAATACTTTGTACACTAGCTATGTATGTGCAAGAATAAAAGAGGTTTATGTTCATGAAAAATTTTTAATTTTTGTGATTTTTAGCCATTTTATTTATTAACACACTCACACAAAGTACGAGTTATGGCTAAAGTATATATGAAATATATACACACCCCCCTATACTTAGCTCGAACGATGTCCTCAGAGTGATCAAGAGCGATGAAGAAGACATAACTCGTGCTTAGTAAAAGGGAAGTGAAAAGGAATGGCTAAGTACAGGAACGAATAAATGAATAGAATGAGAGGAACTCGGTGGTTTCCCCCTATACTTAGGATTAACTAATCCTAAGTATAGAAAGCTGTACATGAAGGGAAAGCCGAGTGAGGAATGTACAGAATCTGCCCCCCCTATACTTAGGGTAAAATATCCCTAAGTATAGGCAGCAAAAACAAGAGCAGAAAGAATGAAAAGAATACTCGCAGGTCCGACATCCCCCCTATACTTGGGGTAAAGTACACCCTAAGTATAGCATAATCATAAGATGAGAGACGGGATGTGGGACTAAAGAATAGAATGATATGGACAACTGGATCTATACAGGCGGAGGAACAGTGAAAATCAGGCGTGAGATGTAAAAGATGTGAGTCAAAAGATCACATCTCACGCAAAATGAATAGCAGCAATAATAACGTCCCGCGGCTCATGATCTAGAAATGGTTTGAGCCGCTGGCCGTTCACTCGGAAGGTACTCTCAGAAGATAACTCAGATATATCAATGCTACCGTTATCGTGTACCTTTCTGACCAAATAGGGTCCTTTCCATTTGCTCTGTAGCTTCCCTGGAAATAATCTGAGCCTTGCATCAAACAGCCATACTTTCTGTCCAATCTCAAAATGTTTGTGGCTGATATGAGAATCATGCCACTCTTTGACTTTCTCCTTATAATGTAGGCTGTTTGAGAAAGCTGCATCTCTAAGCTCTTCCAAGGCGGCTAACTCTGCCCTCCTCTGGTCTCCTATACCATCTGGATCCATCAATATGTCTGTAACTGCCCAGAGTGACTTGTGCCTCAGCTCAACTGGTAGATGGCATGGCTTGCCATACACGAGGCGAAAGGGAGATGTACCCAATGGAGTCTTGAAAGATGTCCTATATGCCCACAAGACCGAGTCCAAAAGTTGTGACCAATTCTTTCGGTCAGGGCGGACGACTTTCTGCAAAATATTCTTGATCTCCCTATTCGACACTTCAGCTAGACCATTTGTCTGTGGATGGTATGGTGTAGCAACACGATGATCTATGCCGAACTCGCTAGCAAGTGCCTTCACCTGGTCGTTGATGAAATGAGATCCCCCATCAGAAATAAGAACTCGTGGAACCCCGAACCGCATGATGATGTTCTTCTTCAAAAATCTGCAAACTGTCTTTGCATCTGCGGCTCGGGCGGGGATAGCCTCAACCCAACGACTAACATAATCTACGGCCAACAGAATGTACTCAAATCCCTGACTCTTAGGGAATGGACCCATGAAATCGATGCCCCATGCGTCAAAAACCTCACAGAAGTGAATGGGCTGCATCGGCATCATATCACGTTGTCCACAAGTGCCCATCCTCTGACAGTCAGTACACCTCTTCACGAACTCATCTGAGTCCTTGAAGAGGGTAGGCCACCACAAGCCGGATTGGAGAACTTTCTGTGCCGTTCTCCTCCCAGAATGATGTCCTCCTGCCTCAAGCTTGTGGCAGTAAGTGAGGACACTATGATGCTCCTCCTGAGGAATACACCGACGCCAGATGCTATCCCCTCCTTCGTGGTAAAGGATGGGATCCTCCCAGTGGTAGGACTTGGCCTTCGCAAGGAAGGTCTCAATCTTCTGCTTGGGCCAATCTTGTGGGACTTTCCCAGCAACGAGAAAGTTCACAATATCGGCGTACCACGGGAGTGAGGCGATAGCAAGGATCGCCTCATCTGGGAAGGTATCACAAATGGGATCAATCTGCTCAGAATCCTCAGGCTGCTCTAATCGGGATAAATGGTCCGCCACCACATTCTTGACTCCAGGTTTATCCTTGATCTCAATGTCGAACTCCTGGAGTAGAAGGATCCATCTAGTAAGTCTGGCCTTGGCATCCTTCTTTGACATGAGGTACCTGATGGCGGTGTGGTCAGTATACAAAGTCACTCTAGATCCAATGATATATGATCTGAATTTATCTAGGGCAAACACTACTGCTAGCATCTCCTTCTCTGTGACCGTATAATTCCGCTGGGCGGAATCCAATGTGCGGCTAGCATAGTGTATCGCAAATGGTACTCCATCCCTCCTCTGTCCTAGCACGGCCCCTACGGCAAAATCTGAGGCGTCCGTCATGATCTCGAATGGGAGAGACCAATCAGGCGGCTGAAGGACAGGAGCCTCAATTACACACTGCTGGAGAGTCTCAAAGGACGAAAGACACTTGTCATCGACAAGGAACTCGGTGTCTTTCGTCAAGAGGTCAGTCAACGGTCGGGCAATCTTGCTGAAATCATGAATGAATCTCCTATAAAAACCAACGTGCCCCAGAAATGACCGTAACTGCTTCAGATTGGACGGCGGTGTGAGTTTCCTAATGACATCGACCTTGGCCGGATCAACCTCCATGCCTCTGTTGGAGATGATGTGGCCAAGCACCGTCCCTTGAGTCACCATGAAGTGACTCTTCTCCCAAGACAGAACCAAGCGGGTAGCAATACATCGCTGGAGCACTCGGTCTAGGCAGTCAAGACAGGAATCGAATCCGTCGCCGTAAACCGAGAAGTCGTCCATGAAGACCTCCAAACACTCCCCTACCATGTCCGAAAATATCGACAGCATGCATCTCTGAAAAGTCGCAGGGGCGTTACATAGCCCGAATGGCATGCGTCGAAAGGCGTAAGTACCGAAGGGACAGGTAAAGGTGGTCTTCTCCTGATCCTCAGGAGCGATGGCCACCTGGTTGTAGCCCGAGTACCCATCCAGGAAGCAGTAATGGCTCTTCCCTGCCAGTCTCTCTATGATCTGATCAATAAAAGGCAGGGGGAAATGGTCCTTCTTGGTGGCCTGGTTGAGTCTCCTGTAGTCAACACAGACCCGCCAAGAGGTGGGTACTCGTGTAGCAATCTCCTCTCCCGACTCACTGATCACAGTGGTGATGCCCGTCTTCTTGGGCACCACATGCAAGGGGCTAACCCACTTGGAGTC